>JAQQSW010019963.1:0-10943 GCA_028646575.1 Pseudocheirus occidentalis
ATGCTGGAAGCACACACTTCAGTAAAGGGACAGGGACAGGGTAGAGAACAGAACAAAGGGGGTGGGAGGGTTAGGAAGGAGAGACAGATGATCACTGTCACAATATGTCCACTATGAAGATGTCCTGTATAATCACATATCCACAGCCTGTATTGAATTGATTGTCCTTCCAGTGGGGGTGGGTGACAAGGGAGGAATTGAAAGCATCTAGAATTTAAAGTTCTGCAATACCTGCAACTAGGAATTAAGATATACAGGGGCTGGGATAGGGAGACCCTCCCTGCTCTACCAGAAAGTAAGAGAGAAGAGCAGGGTAGGGGCTTTACAGTGGGATTACTGTTTTAAGGTTGGTGAAGGGGCAAGATGGGAAGAAAATTTGTAATTCAAAAATGTAATGAAAATGAACGATGTAAACAAGAAAACAAATTTTAAAATATTTATATAATAAAAAAGAAGGAAAAAAATAAAGGGTAAGCCAGTGAGATTCCACATGACATACTTATATCTCGCTGAACCCATTATTTCATAACACATCTGAACACCCACCTCAGCCATCTCTGAGCAAATATCTTATTACCACATTCTCTAGATCACCTGCATTTCATGAGAGTTTTGGAACCACTACTTCAGGATCATATTGTCTGAATTGGAGAGTAAACCATTGTTGAATTTAATAAATCCCAATGTGATAAAAAGACCTTTGAAACTTGACAGGAGTACCTTGAAAGAAACATGAAGCTGTGGTATAGCGATAGCAATATTGGATGTGGCATCAAAAGATCTGGGTTGAAATTGTGGCTTTTCCTTACTACTTGTATGAGGTTAGGTAGGTAATTCAACCTCTCTGGCCATCAGTTTCTTCAGCCATAAAATAAGGAGGTTAGACTAGATGATTTCTATGACTCCCCCATCTCTAAATTCTATGAATTGGCATTGACCTAGATGATCCAAAGTAATTCAACTTTTGTGTCAATAAAATAATATTCTAGCAGAGGCCCACGAGAACTCTCTGAAGTCCTAGCTATGACAAGAGTAGAGAAGGGAGGAAATCCTACGACAACACCTTAAAGTTCTGAACAATAATGTTGGCAAATTTTGCCCCATCACAGTGGTTCTCAACCTTCTTAATGCCATGACCCTTTAATACAGTTCCTCATGTTGTGGTGACCACCAACCATAAATTATTTTCATTGCTACTTCATAACTGTAATTTTGTTACTGTTAGGAATACTAATGTAAATATCTGATATGCAGGGTGTATTTTCATTGTTACAAATTGAACATAACCCACAGGTTGAGAATCATTGCCTCATCATAATATGTCTGACCGGACAGCCAATGGACATCTCAGAAGGTATGCTATCACCATACTAATAAAAATAATAATAGCTAGCATTTATATGTGTGTCAGGCACATAGTGATAAGAGCCTTACAGATATTATCTCACTTGAAGCATCACAACAACCCTGGGAGTTACCTGCTATTATTATCCCCATTTTGCAATTGAAGTAACTGAGGAAAACAAAGGTTGTGACTTGCCGGAAGACACTCAGCTTGTAATTCCAGTTTATGAGGGCTTTAAAAGGCAGAGGATTTGATACTTGATTCTGGAGGTAAAAGGAGTCACTGGAGTTTACTGGATGGGGTTTGGGGATGGGAATACATGGGAAGATCAGGTTTTTTTGTCCTCCTAATTCCTTTCCAGCTCTTTGCCTGTGACCCTTCATCTCCTTCCCAACTCAGCTCAGAGCAGGGCCATTGCCTATACTCGCTCTTCACTCAGCCTCCCTGGGATTTGTCTGGCTCCTTCCCCCATCACTTGGAAGCAAGGCAGAGGCTCAAGTGTTCTAGACTTGGAGACAGAACCCCTGATTTTAGTCTGGGCTCTACCAGTTACTACGATAGTTGTTTGACCCTCCCCTCTCTGGGTTTCTTCTTTCTCATTGAGAGAATGAAGGGACCAAATTCAATGGACTCTCAGATTCCTTCTAACTTTAACATTCTGTGATTTTCTAGAGGTATTGAGGCTAGATTTGAACTCAGGTCTTGCTGAATCCAGGCCCATATCTCTATCTGCTGTGCTAACTAGCTGCCTTCGAATTATGGCATCAGAGAGATAGAGTGAGCCAGAAGAAACCTCAAAGACCGTCTGAATCAACTGCTTCATTTTAAAAATAAGGAAACTAAAGTTTACACAATTAAGTGATTTTCCAGGTTCACACAGGTAACAAGTAACTGAGGCAATTATCTAAAACCAGCTCTCCATACCTCCGTGCCCAGCAATCTTCCCCCCATATTCTTCCTCCTCCTATGCTATGGACCCAAGGAAGACTTTCCCTCACTACTGGACTGAATTTAATCCACTTTCTTCAGTAATGAAACATGAGATCTTCAGGTGCTCAAAACAAAACAAAAACAAACAAGAAAAACTTAGCCAAAAAGCTGTCAAATATCAATAAAATCTTTCATAGAGATATTTAGAATCTAGGGATCAACAAAAGAAGTTACATCAGTCACTGGGTAGTCCCTGCATGTCAGATCTAACTAAATCCCAGGAATTTAAAGACTGGTTATATGGGCTGTCAAACAGGGCAACAGAGATGCAATCAGCAGCCCAAACCAACAGATGAGAACCAGCTCATGGGCATATGCTTTTCTGGATATTTTTGCTCAACCTGCTCCTGCAATGTGACAATGCGAGAGATTCGTTTTCTTCTTTAAAGAAGACAGCAGATACTGGGATGCTCATATAAAAAAAATGAACATCTTCCCAGGATTTCAAAAGATCTATTAACCAGCAGGTGACAGAACTTGGCCTTCCCACTATTGGCCTTTTCAAGAGCTAGTTTTCATCCATCAGCCGCACAAACGTTGATTGACCATCCAAGCTGAACTCAGCACTTTCCAGAAATGGTCACTCTGAACGGTTCTTTCCTCTGCCTCAGACCTTGCAACACTTATGGAATCAGTTTGGATCTTTTGGATTTATAAAGAAACTGAGATCCGGGAATCAGAGATTTAGAACAGAAAGGAATCTCAGAGGTTTCATCTAGTCAAACTCTTTCATTTGTAAAGTCAACTAGGAACTAGCATTTATTAAATGTCTTCTATGGGTCAGATGCTGTGCCAAGTACTACAGATACAGAGAAAGCCAAAAAAAACCAATGAACCTCACAGTCCTTGCTCTCAAAGATCTCTCAGTCTAATAGGGGAGATATCATGCTAACAGATATACGCAAACAAGACACATATAGGATAAATTGGGGGAATCATAGAGGGATGGTATTAAAATTTTTAAAAAAAAAAGACTGAAAAGTGCTTTGCAGAATATGGGACTTTAGCTAAGACTTGAAGGAAGTCAGGGAAGTTGGTAATTAATTCCAGGTATTAAAGGTAGTAAGGAACAGAGCCAGGCAGGATTCAAACCCCATTCTCTGATTCAATATCCAAAATTATTTCTACTGCACCAGACAGAACAGCTCCCAATAAAGAACTCTCTAACCTTCAAGTTTCCACATTTTATTAGGTGAAATCACTCAGGGAAATGTAATTTCCTCTAGTTAGGGTCTCCAGGCACCTTTGTAACAGTCTTTCAGGCCAGCTTAATACAGCTTCCAGTTCACCCAATGAAAAAACACAAGGTGAATGTGAATTGAATATAATTACTCCATGAGCCAAAATAGAGTAATTTGAGTCTATTTTTATTAAACACCTATTATGCACCCTACAAGAACTGTAAATACTGGGAATACAAAGAAAGGCAAAAGATAGTCCTGCCTTCAAGGAGTTCACAATCTAATTTCTCAAGAGAAAGCTCATGATCCAGATTTGGTGAGACTTTGACTATATTCTTCCTGTTTTCGTGACTATTTAGGGCCACTATCCCCAGATACATTCACTGATTCAAGAAGCATTTTTTAAGTGATCACTGGGTGCCTGGGATACAGAGGAAAACTAAACAGTACCAGAAATCAAGGAACTTGTGTTCTATTGATAACTGATGAAGTCCATTCATTCAATAAATATTTATTAGGCATCTATTTTGTACTAAGCACAGTGTTAGCTGCTGAAGAAAATACAAAGTTTAGATAATTCAGTGTTTCATAGGATTTAGAGATGACAAGTAACTTAAAAGTCATCTAGGGAAATGCTCTCAAAGATAAGGAAATAAAGCAAAGTGGGCTGGGTGCATGGAAGTAGAGGGTCAAATTGGATGTTCCTTCCAAGGTCCATTCTCTCATCATGCCCCAATTAAGTCAGGAGGGATAAAAAGTGAGGCCATTTTTGTTCATTAGGTAGGACAACACCTATTATTTCCTAGGAGTGATAGGAAATATCATTTTGGGAGAAAATAAGTGGCCACACATCACTTCCAGAGAATCACAGAGTGTTAAAGGTAGAAGGAAACTGAGAGCCCTTTAACACTGATCCTTTCATTCTCTCAATGAGAAAACAAACCCAGAGCAGGAAATGTCAGACAACTATAATAGAAACTGGTAGAGCCCATACTAAAGTCAGGAGTTCTGCCTCCAAGTCTAGAACACGTGAGTCTCTGCTTTGCTTCCAAGTAATCAGGGAAGGAGCCAGACAAATCCCAGGGAGGCTGAATGAAGAGCGAGCATAGGCAATGGCCCTTCCATGAGCTGAGTTGGGAAGGAGATGAAGGGTCACAGGCAAGGAGTCAGAAAGGAATTGGGAGGACAAAAAGGGGATCTTCCCATGTATCCCCACCCCCAAACCCCATCCAGCAAACTCCAGTGACTCCTTTCACCTCCAGAATCAAATATCAAATCCTCTGGCTTTAAAGCCCTCATAAACTGCCATCCTCCTGCCATGCCACTCCTTCTGCCCCTCATTCCCCTCTGTATACCTCACAATTCAGCGATGCTGGTTCCCTTACTGTTTTTTGGGGAAGATGCTCCACCTCTCTGCTTCCAGCATTTTCCCTGGCTATCCTCCATGCCTGGAATATCTCCCTCCTTATATATACCTCTTAGCTTCCCTAACTTCCTTCAAGTCTCATTTGAAACTTCAGTCTCTGAAAGAAGATGTGCAGGTCACTTAACCTCTATTTGCCTCAGTTCCCTCAACTGTAAAATGGGATAATAACAACACCTACCTCACTGGGCTGTTGTAAGGATGAAATGAGACATTTGACATATGACATATGACATATTCGACAGAACACACTGGCTCCAGAGGGTCGACTGTTAAATTCTCAGTGTAGGCAACAAGTGACTGGGACATAGTAGGTACTATACACGCTTATTCACTTCCCTCCACATTCCCTGATGCCCTTAATGCTGTTTTCTTCCCTCTGAAACTACCCCCAACTTATCCTATAGCTACCTTGTTTGTACACAGTTGTTTGCCTGTTGCCTTTCCCACCAGATTCCTTGGGGGATGGGGATCAGGTTTTTTTGTTTGTTTTTCCTTTCTTTGTGTCTCCACCACTTAACACAGTGCCTCGCACATAGTAGGCATTTTAAAATGCTTGTTGACTTGCTTTGAGGACACTGAGACCCAGAAAGGCGGAGTTACTCGTCAGGCCACACAGCTAGTGTCTCAGGGGAAATGTGAACCCCAACTTTCCTGCCCCCAGCACTCCACTCACTATACCACACTATCTCTTGGAGGGTGAAGAATGGGATGAATAGGAGATGCTGAAAAGATAGATAGCAATTCTTCTTGGCAAATGACAAGTCTGTTTTTATCCATACATAGGGTTTTTTTGGGTTTGTTTTGGTTTTAGGGGGGCTAACATTTTACCCAATTGTGTATATTGCTTTTCTAAACCAAAATGTGCCCATGTTTAAGGCTCCAAACTTTGCATCAGCTCCATCTCATTTCTTCCTCCCACTCCTGGCCAAACTCCCTCACTTTGCAGGCTTACCATCTCACTAGGCTTGGATAACACAAACACCTGCTCTCATCAGATTCACCCAGGATTCTGTCCTAGACACAGATTTCCCTAGAAAACTAAGGAGAGAAATAAAAAGAAGAAAAAGGAGATATTAAATTTCCTTTGGGCTCATGCCTGTTTTTCACCAGGCCTACTGCTTAACTTCCTTTATGCTGTTGCCTCACAAAGTCAGTGTTTGTATTCAAAGAGACTTGGAATCAAGCATTAGATTAATCAGTTTTGATCTGTATACCATGAGAGATGGGGCTTTCAAGACATCATTTTCTTTCATCCCTCAGTTTCCTCATCTGTAAAATTAAAGGGTTGGATTAGAGCAGAGGTCTGAAACCCCAGGGGCCAATTCAGCCTTTGTGTGACCAGAGGGATAAGAAAGGCTTTTACATTTCAAAATAAAGTTTAATTTTATTTTAAAATGTAAAAACCATTGATAGATCACAAGTTATGCCAAAACAGGCGGGTGCCTAGATTCTGCCTTTGGGCTGCAATTTGCCAACCCCTGAACTAGAGTATCTCCAATGTTCATTCCAGTTTTATCATTCTATGATTCTACAAAATCTGGAAGAGACAAAAATTGTGAAAACTGCAGTCAGTGTAGCTAATGCAATCGCAGGCATACTAAACTCGCCTACCACATTCCAGCGGCCTTGATCTGTTTAAGGGCAGAGCCTAGTTGCCCAGTGAAGAGAAAACCCATCAGAAAAATGCAGCATAAGATTTGTGGGGCTCTCAGGGAAGAAAATGTTTGTATCTCAAGGGGCTGAGGAAACAGCAGAACCCTCTAGCTTATGTGTGTCACTCCATGAAGGAACTATTTTAACAGTTCCTAAAAGTGAGTCTCAGAGAGTAGCAATTCCATGACATAATGGAACATTCTCTGCACCCGAGAAACATCTGAAAATATTTGAACTGTTAGCAATAAATCTTATCCCTTGCCAGCTCCATATCCTTCCCATTTTCCTTCCTCAGAAACGGAATCATGACATTAATGAGAAACACACAGTGAGAAATGATGCTTTTAGTCAACTGGTCATACTGACTGTAATCACAGGAAGAATAACACCTGTTCAGAACTGCTTCCTCCATGAAGCCTTCTCAAAAGAAGGAAAGCATCCTCTGTTCATTCTGGTTGCCCCAATAACCCCTAATATGTGTGTACACATTGTATAAATATATGTATGTATGTACGCATGTATGTGTATAATGTAATCATAATGTAAGGCGTAATCATGACTGTATGTGTATATGCATACATGCATACATACATATATACATACTCTTTCTATATAGTATATATACACACATACATATATTCACTATGTACTACTAGTATTCATTTGTTGCTCTTGATGTCATTCAATCATTTTTCAGTCATGTCCAACACTTTGTGACCCCATTTGGGGTTTTCTTGGCAAAAATACTGGAACAGTTTGCCATTTCCTTCTCCAAATCATTTGACAGATAAGGAAACTGAAGCATACCAGGTTAAGTAACTTGCCCAGGGTCACATAGCTAGTAAGTGTCTGAAGCCAGATTTAAACTCAAGAAGATGAGTCCTCCTAACTCCAGGCCAGTACTTTATCTACTGTCACTTACCAGCCATTTATTCATTACTTAAAAATAGGAAGAGAATTACAGAGCTGAAAGGGAATTTTAAGGTCATCTAGCCTAGCCCCCAGATTTAGAGCTCAAAGGCACTTTAGAGCTTGTCTAATCCAGTGGTATCAAACTCCAATAGAAATGGGATTCTCAGGGTCACATATTGACTTAGAAAACCACATGTTAACATTATTTATGTTTGCCAAATTTTTATTTTTGTTAAATAGTTCCCAATTATATTTTAATATGCTTCTGAGAGGGTGGGATAAATGGCCATGTGTTTAACACTTCTGGTGCAATCTAGTCCCCAGTGTCCCTTAATTATAGTGGCTTCTCTCTGTTAATGGTTTCCTATATGTCATGTATGTAGCCTACTTCATGATATATTTGTCTGCATGCTGTCTCCTTCATTAGATTTTTTTTTTTGCTTTTTGGAGGGCAATTAGGGTTAAGTGACTTGCCCAAGGTCACACGGCTAGTTTTTGTGTTAAGTGTCTGAGGCCAGATTTGAACTCAGGTACTCCTGACTCCAGGGCCGGTGCTCTATTCACTGCGCCACCTAGCCTCCCCCTCCTTCATTAGATTTTAATCTCCTTTTGTATCCCCAGAGCTAGCACGGTACCTGGTATACCAGTAGGCATTGAATAAATTGATTAATTGATTGATTGTCCATATCCCTCATCTTACACGAGAAAACTGGGGCCCGAGTGGAGAAGTGGTCTGCTCGAGGTTACGCAGTTCTTTAGTGGCAGAACCAGTACAAGAACCCAAGAAAATGTGAGCAAGAGCTTCAAGGGAGAAAATATAGAATAAAAAGGAAGTCATACCCAAAGCTTTAAGGGATGCTTGTATTCAGGAAGCAGCAGGGGGAAAAGAGCAAGCAAAGGGTTACAGAGGATGGGCAAAATAGGACAGTGTCACAGAAGGAAGAAAGGCAAAATCAATAATGACAAATACTCCAGAGAGATGGAAAAGGTTAGGGAATGAGAAAAGGCTGTTGGCACCTGCAATTCGGATTTCACAAGTGACCTTTAAGAGAGCACTTTGAGTGGGATGGTGGGGGTTGAGACCAGCTTACCTACCAGATTAAATGGTAAAGCAGAGAGTGTCTCATTCCATCCAAAACTTTGGTAGTGGAAAGAAAGACTGGATGATGGCTTGAGTGGGTAACAGAGGAGAAATAAGCTGAGGGACTGGACAATACCTGAGCATGTTCAAGGAAGTGGGGCAAAGAGCCAGTAGAGAGGGATAATTCAAAGAAACAAGAGAAAGATGGATAAAGGTTCTATGGGAGGTAGGATGGCGTGGGATGAAGATCACAGGTGTAGGAGTTTATCTTAGAAAGAAGGAGGGGGATGAAATAAACAGAAGCTGGAAAATGATATATCCAATGAATTCAAAAATGTTAATATAAAAAACAAAAGAAGAATTCAGTGCAATCATAATGACAAGCTCAGCCCCAAGGAATAGTGGAGAAAATGTACCTTCTTCTGTCATTTGCAGAAGTGGGGAATAATAGGTATGAAATATTGTATATACTATCAAACATAGTTGATGTATTAAGACAAGTAGAAACGTTTGTTGACAGATCCATTGGTTGGTTATTCTGCTATTTTTTTCTTTTTTAATCTTTGTTTCAAGTGGAAGACAACAAAGGTGATATAAAAATGTTTAAAGAACAAAAGGAGTTCTACTTTGACCTTTGAGACAAGAGATAATGGGTTAAAGTATAATTTCCATGCCATTTCTTTGCTTTAGAGCATTCTCTGCTCTAAAGAGGCCTTACTGTCCCCACAACTCTATCATGCTCATTGCTACCTCCCTATCTTCATTCATACCACTGCATAGATTGAAATGCTCTTATCACTTTTCTCCTCACCTCAAAATCCATGCTTCAAGAACCAACTTAAGTCCTCCCTCCTCCTTAGAGAGACTTTCTGTATCGCCTTCTCCTCTGAATTCAAATACAATTGAACACTTGATTACTTTTCTTATATTGTTCAGTGCTATTTCACACAGATGGGCCTTCTTTCCCCCAACTATATTATAAATTCCTGGAGGGCATAGACTCAGAGTACTGAACTAGGTAGGCATCCTCCTCTGCTTCAGGAGAGCAGAACAAAAATGCAAATGATAAGGGAGGCAGATTTTGATTCATTGTAAGGAATAACTTTCTATAGATTAAAATTTAAAATTGAAATTGAACTCATTTTCCTCATGTAGTGAATTCCTTGTCACTAAAGGTATTTAAGGAAAGGCTAGATGAATACTTGTAAAGGATGTTGTAATGGGAGAATTCATTTGTTTCAGCAAACAGGTAGACTAGATGTTCCCTGGAGATCACTTCAAATTCCTATTTAAATGATTTTATGCCCCTACTGTGCCTTAACAATAATGATTATATAGTAAAACTTAAATAAATATTCATTAATTAAAATAATTGTATGATTGCAAACTCTTTTCCTTATATCTCCTACACTCCCACTATACCTACTCTTTATTGTTATGACGATCTTCATTTCTTTGATCCATCCCTGTTTTAGTCTGTCTTTTTGGCTTTGTTTCATTTGATGCTCAATCACGAGTCCATGGTCCTTCATTTTAGGCTGTACTAGCCACTGTACTAATTAAGAGTCCTTGCTTCCTGACTTTTCAGCTTTCCTGGACATATGAATTCTCAACCCTGTGCAAGCCCCATTTCTCTACTAGTCCAGGACTACTAAATAGCAATGAAGTCAGAAAACTGAGACATCCAATGTAAAATCATAGTGTATGATCTAAACTACTTAGCTATTAATCTCTACTTTTCATTTCTTTAGTTCATTCCCCAAAATGACTATTCCAAATCTTTTCTTATCTCCTCTTAGAAAGGGATCTTTCTGAATTTATGACCCCCCAAGTCTCTTCCCAATTCCTAAATAGATATGTACCCTAAGTTTCTTTCTATGGCAATACCTTAGCCTACTGAAACCCACACTCCCAGTGAATGACCTAAGTCTTTGTAATGTTAATGGATATAAGATCATCCCCACCAATTAATAAGCCTCACTTGGAGCTAATTAAGGGGAGCTTGCTTTGAGGAAGCCTGTAGGAAGGCTTTCACACCTTTTGTTAATTTCTAATTAGTCACAGCTCCCAGGTCCTTGTCCAGTCCTCAGGGAAATCCCTGGCACACACTGAAGTTCACAGGGTTCATCACACCTCAAACCCTTCAGGACTTCTCTTGCCTGGAACTCAAGGATCAGCCAGGCCACAAACAAACAAAGTCCCATCCTGTTCATGTCTTCAGTTATCTTCATGGAGGAGCCAAATCCAAAATCTCCCTTGTCTAGCTAAAATTCTGCCTTATATACAGCACTGGCCTTCTCCCAAGTCAACAGGGGAGTGTCTCAGCCAATAGCCTTCTTCCAAGTCAACAGGGGA
>JAQQSW010019964.1:0-10942 GCA_028646575.1 Pseudocheirus occidentalis
CTAGAAGAATGTACATCTGGTTTCTAGATTATTAGAAATAATGACATATTTATGGGAAAAAATAAAAACCTTGCTTTAAGTAGGAAGAAGAGAAGTTCTCATCTATGCAGGTAACTAAAGAGTAAAGGAATAGAACAGAAAAGAAAGACCACTTAATTTACAGAGCTAAATAGTAGGGCCTTTTGTAGAAAAGAAACCTAGTCTCATGTGTAGAAGAAGCAATTTCTTAATATCCAAAAAATTCAGTCAGTCTTTAACATTTGGGCATTTAACTTTCATGACTTCAAGCATTTATGTGATTTTATTAGTCACTTTTCACTGCTGCACAAGTTTGTAGAGCAGCTAATGTCCCACTAAGTCCTTCAGTGGTGTTGTCCACCCTATCATTGTAAAGACCTCTCCATTAATTTATTGAATATTTTCATTGTTTTTAAAACTCAAGTTTTGTTTTACAATGATGTTCCCAAAGTGTAGTGCAAGTCCTTTGGGCTGTAAGCCCAAAGGTTTAAAGTTAGTGATATAGTTTAGTGGGAAAATAAAGGTGTTAGAGAAACTTTATGCCAGAATGTCTGCAGCCACTGTCGACAGTGCATTTGGTGTTAATGAATCAATGGTTTGTTATATGTGCAAAAAGGAGGAAAGTATTTGTAAAAAAGTGTTAGTGAATCCACTCCAGAAAGTGCTAAAGTAATCTCTCAAGTGTCGATGAGGGAATTTAAAAAAAATTGAGAAAGAAGCTAAGGTTGTGGATAAATGAGATGGCAGAGGAATGAAAAAGTGTGACGAATATGGCAACAATTTGTTTGAAGGCCCAACAAATTCGTAAAAATGTAAAGATGGGCCAAGAAAATGTTAAACATTTTATAGAAAATCAAGCATGGATTTATCATTTGAAGCTATGGTATGGTTTGGAAAATGTAAAACTTTCTGGTGAAGCTGGTTTTGCTGACGCTGTGGCTGCTGCCAAGTTTTAGAACATTATGGATGTATTGAGTGAGAAAAATGTTACCTACCAGAACAACTCTTTAACACTGATGAGGCTGGTCTGTTTATGAAATAGGTGTACATATAGTGTACATATAAGAGAAGTTATTCTCAAAGCCCTCGGTTCAAGGCTTTTAAGAATCATTGGGTCCTATTGTTGCATGCCAATGCCAGTGGTATCCTCAAGTGTAAGCCACTGATGATCTACCAAGTCCCAAATCTCAGGGTTTTAAGAGAGAAAACAAGACCAGAATGCCAGTGCATTGGTACTGGAAAAGAAAAGCCTGGATGACTGTAAAGATCTTCTGGGACTGGTCAAGCAACTGCTTCATACTGGAGGTAGAATGATATCTAAATTCAGATTTGTTTAATACTCAACAATGTGCCAGGTCATATTTGTGAGCACCTGAAAAATGCCTACAAAAACATAGAACTTGTTTTTTATGCCATGCAACACCAATAGAATCATCAAAGACTTCCGGTCCCTTATAACAGGAAAATGTGCCACCTTGCCTGTGACTACTTGCAAGTGGACCCAGAAACCACCATGGTGGATTTCTGGAAATCTTTCATTGTTCTTAAGTACCTGACTACATTAATGTGGCCTGGGAAAATGTTTCACAGCTTACCTTAAGCAACTGTTGGAAAAAGTGTGTCTTCCTTGTATCTGAGATTTTGAAGGCTTTAAAGGTATTGATGAAGCAGTGAGGCAGAATGTTGTGCCAATCGTGTGCCTCATTTATACCATCAAACGCAAAGGGTTTGAGTATATGGAAGATTTCTCTGACATCCTGCAGTAGAGACTCCAGGAGCTGATGAATGAGGAGTGAGATGCAATGCTCAGGAAGCTCTTCAAGACAGCAAAGATGATGGCGACAAAAACGATCCCAAGATGGTGCCATTCACGGATTCCAAGCTTGAAGGATGACTTGGCATAATTGATGAACTAACTAGAGACATCAAGATCTTCTGATCCTATCATCAATTGTAGCCTCAACATTAAACAATCAATTTACCTCTGCTATGCTCCCACATTCCAAGACCCTTAAGGATCTCAAATGGCATATGAAGCAGTCACTGCTGATAGGTTATTTCCAAGTGATGTATCCTTTACCATCTCTAATGCCATCCATCAACTGGGAAGGACAGAGTATTGGTAGTGATACTGAGACCTTGACAGTTTTGATGTCTTTCAACAGCAGTGACTAACGTTTCATTAACCTGTCCGTTGGGCTGCAAAGGGTGATCAAGGTCAAAAGATTTACAGCACTATAGCATATAGACACACTGCCGTCTGACGCAGTGGAAAGTAAGATGCAGGTTAAAAATGGGTTAGTTTTAAGAATTTTATTTGCTGTACAGTATTCATGGGACTCTGGGTTTCATGTGGTATGAAAAGTAAATATAGTCTGAATTTTTTTAAATTGAGATACCAGTACAAAATATCACGGAATTTTCAGGAGAAAAATGTTTTGTATGTTACCAATTTTATTTTGTGTACTGCATTTTATGAATTATTTCACAGTTACTGTGTTAGGAAAATTGCATAATATGATAATTAATATTTTATTAGAAAGATTTATATATAGAAAAATGTATTTTCATCAATCTCTAGTGAAAGATTATAATTTTGGGTGGTCATGGTAACTTAATCCCCTCAGATAATTTTCAAGTGACTTACTATTTATCTATTTATCCATGTCTCCCTCTTGTTCCTGAGGTTAGAATGAGTGATTCCTAAAAATGCTTTCCTGAAAAGTTTTGGTAGTAATTGACTATCTGTTGAAGGATACCAAACCAGCTAATTATTGATCCGACATAATAAGGGACACTTATTGTCACCTTCGCTCTTTGCTGTATTCCTATGTTACATATTGTAGGGATGACAAAGAACTTCCTGAATCTTATTAGACCCGAAGATCACTTCCTACTTTTAGAGATTCATGAGGGAGATGTAATACTGTAAAAGACCCTAAGAACTATTACTGAAGGTTATGAAGTGTTTTAATCACTGCTGTTAAATGAACAAATAAATGGGAAGTAAACAGCTGAATACAGTGTCTGAGAATGGTATTTACATCTCTAAATCACTGCTGAAATAAGAATGATAGGCTCTTGGCCAAGAAAGAAGAACACCAACTGAGAACACGGAAAAAGATATTTACTTGGAGTTTTATGAAATAATTCAGTCACAAAGGCCTTATGAAATATGTATTTTTCATAAATAAGTGCTAAGTTTGGTTCAAATATTGCTCTATTCCTCTGGTTAAGAGGAAGCAGCTTTCCCAGGGCAGTGGTCTCAGAGTACACTAGGACTATCATCTCTTTCTTCAGGGTAGTGTCAACCCATTCCTAACAACTAAAGTTGCCATTTATTTAACTTGTCCTGGGTATGGTTTGTGTTACTTGCTTCAGTTACCAAAAAAGTAATAGTAATGCCTTGCTTGTGAATATGCTAGGTATTTGGAATAGCATATTTGAAAGAGATTAAAAACAGATGGGATTAAATGATCTATTCTGAAAAAGTCAGTTGCTGAAGGATGGGGAGCTCCCATTTTTCAATCCAAAAAAATAAAATTTGGGGAGGAGTAGGAAACATTCATAAAAAAGAAAAAAAAAGGCAAATACTTAAGAATATTAATGTACCAGCTTCAGAAACTAAACAATCAAGTTGTGTTTTTAAAAAAGGACATGTAAGAATAAGGAAAAGAGTCAATGGCTCTAATGAATGGAGGCTGAAAACACATTTTCAACAAAAATAATTTTTTTAAAGTTCTGTTTATGGGAAAAGAAGATGAAGGAGAGAGGATTGGACCCTGCACATTGTCCATAGAATTCTGATAACAAGTGACAATACAAAGGCAATACTACTCTATGCTTATTCTGCTTCTGATTTCTTTTCCAAGGAGAATCATTTTTGGACAAGAATGGATAGAAGAGAAATGGTTAATAAGTAATGAAAACCAAGGACAAATAAGGAATGATAAGTAAGGAATGAAGTGTCTGGGTGCTCTTAAAGAATTCAACATACCAGACCTGAAGGAATTACAACTAAGGTACTGAAAAGACTGGTAGATGTAATTACAAAGTGGTGATTTGTGATCTTTGATAAATGTTGGAAAATGATAGTGGTAGGGCAAGGCTCTAGAAGGGCAAATATCTAGCAGGGTTTTCCCAAAGTAGAAAGCACTACCTTTGGAAGTAGTTGGTTTCCCTTCATTGGAGATCTTCAAGTATAGGCTCATGGGCTTGTTCACAGCATATGGTCCACAGGGGATTCTTGTGCACATATGGGATAGCCTAAAAGCTTCTGTGATCCCCTCAAAATCTGAAATCGCTTGTCCTCTAGGATAACAATCTTTGTGGTTGGGACACAGCAACGCAAAAGCAATAGGCATTTGTAAGCAGTTTAACTTATGGGAGGGTATGACCTCCTAAAGGAAGCAAGGGAAAGGGCGTTCCCCTGGCCTTAACATCAGCAGACCTTCTTGTTGCTTTGGACAAGTCATTTTACTTTCTGTAGCTCTCATTTCCTGATATCATAAACAAATATATTATATATTCAGAGTTAATTTTAAAGTCCCCTCTTTTTTTTTGGAGAGAGGAAATCAGGGCAATTGGGGTTAAGTGACTTGTCCAAGGTCACACAGCTACTAAGTGTGTCTGATGTTCAAGACTGGATTTAAACTCAGGTCTTCCTGACTCCAGGGCTGGTGCTCTATTCACTGCACCACCTTGCTGCCCTGAGGTCTCTCCTACCTACAAAAATCTGTTAATCTAATAATTGAGTATGGTGACTCTTTGTAGCATTGCAAAAGTCATTTTTATTCCCTTCAGCCAATGTTTATTCATCTGTAAAATGAGAGAGATGGACAAGATGATCTGTGAGATTTGCTACAGTTAGAAGATTATATTGGTATCAAATCTGATCTGACTTTACCTCGAACCTAATGAGAATGTGGAAGGAGAGATATTGGAATTGAAAGAACAATTAAGGAGAAAAATGCATGTTCTTAAAAAAAAATCGGCTACTCCTTCAAGAGAAAGAACGGTTACTGATAGACAGCCCATATTTAAATAAGGGCTATTTGTAACAGAGCCACTTCCATATATTCCTCTTAGTACTTGGTACTTAATAATTACTTAAATTACATATTCTATTGTACATTCTCTGGTTTTATTGACCTATTTTTTTCAAGAACAGAAGGGTAATGATGGGCTAAGATTAAACCTTTCTTCATTCTGGCTCTTGAACTCTGAAAAATTACTATAAAGATGTGATTGGCACCTGTAATTTAAAGTCAACTATGACGGGCAATATTTTGTGATGCTAATTTTTGACTCTCACACCAGTGTCCCTTAATATGCTTTCTAGAAATGACCTATAATTATTACCTTTTTATAGAAATTAAACAAATAAGCATTTTAAAAGTATAGCAAAAGATGAATGGTGTTAGGTTGAGCTTGCCATGATTGGATTTCAAATTTGTAAAGTATTAAGCCATTAGTTTGCATGGACCAAAAAATATTTATCCTTTGTCATGAGGCTTTCAATGCAAGAGAGGAGAGGGAGAGGGAGAGGGAGAGAACAGGAGCATAAGTGAAGTGGGGAGAGTTTGAGGACCAGCAAGCATTTATTGGGGGGTGGTGAATTTCTAGTTCAGCATGAGACAAATCCGTCCAAACTGGTTTCTATAAATCGAGGTGATAATTCTGAGGAGATAATAATAACTTTAATGATACAGCTACAGAAACATTTCTGTAAATAGACTAGAATTAGATTGCAAATCATTGTCTCACCTAAGCCCCACTGGGGCAAGAATTTGTGGAGCTTTCAAACTCTAAATCAAGTAAGGGAGTGAGCTCTGCATCTCAGTTCTTCTCTGGAAGAGAGATGAAATCAGAGATATCCTGTAACCCGCTTTTTACTCCTTGTCTAGTTAGGTTACAATTTCTTCTCTCATCTTACTAATGTTTTTATAGCTGGGTCCGCAGCATCATTTGAGGGCTCACTTAGGGATTCAGTTTCAGGCTCTGCCAGCTTCCTGACCTTGCTTCCATAGGCCAGACATAATCTCTCAAGGCCCTAGTTTTCTCGTCCATAAAATAAAGGAATTGAGCTAGCTCATTTCCCACTCATATTCTTTGATTTCATAGAGGCAAATTGCTTTCCGACCTCTGTGCCAGATAAGGGGTCACTGAGGATATCGTTCCTTTTTTTTTCTTTTTTTAGGGGATAAGAGTAGGTTAGATTAGGTTTAGATTTGAAGTTGTGCTGACTTGCTGATGACAACTTGTTAACAACTACCTTCTCAGGCCAGTTAAATGACTGATGCTGCAATCTGCTTTTCTAGAAGTCAGTGGGATCAAAGGGCCGGTTATACCCTGCAATCCTAGTAGTTTAAAGATAACAAATTGTCAGTTGATAATCAATTGAAAAATAAGATAATAAAAGGATGTCCCCAACACATTGAGTGGATCCCATTACCAATTTATGGGAAGGCATAGACAAGTATTGTGTGGAATGAGCAGGCATGGATGAGTTGTGATTTGTGTTGTTAAGAGTGGACAGATCCATTAGAGATTGCCGATTCATTGACATACAAGAATAATTTGATAGGCTTCTTATATGTAACTCAGAAAAGGAAGAGAGAGTCTTGCTGGGTGATTGGGTCAGTCCCAAGATAAATACTTAATAAAAGGTAGGGAGTTAAAAAAAATACCAGTTCAGCCTTCTTTATGCTTGCCAAATGCACATGTGTGATGCATAATTTTCTGCTGCTTATGGTTTCAATGATATTTAATAGTGGAAAGAAACAGAAAGGGATAGTTTCCTAATGACCTGATCTCTTAGATGTTGGACTGGCTTCCTGAGACCAAGGTTCTATATCTGAAGTGACATAGATGAACCGAGGTAAGAAACAAGTCTGCAATTGCTTGGATTACTTGGATAGTTATTCAAAAAGACTTTTCTTTGGACCAGAATTATACAGATTAGCTGTCTCAAGTCTCTGTGACATTATGAACACTTACTTTCCTTCAGACTGAGTAGATATTACCAGGGAAACATAAGGTATGTTTTCAGTTAAATAAATTTTTAATATAGTAACTGGAGCTATGGGTCCCATGTCTAGAAGGTGATGAATGGTGATATTAACTCACACATTTTGGAGATTATATATGTGAGTGTATGTATGAATGTATGTATGTAAAACCTTTGACCAGTCAAGTAAAACCTCTGGAGAGCTCTTTTCCAGTGATCACCTAATTAATCCCGGTGAAATCTGGGAGCTTAAAATTCAAATATTACACTTTCATTTTCAGTGTTAATTTGTATTTACCATCCACAGTTTGGCAAATAATTTTCTGTTTTCTCTATGAATATGTATAGCTTACTTTCAGCATCTAGAAACACTTTTTTTTTCTAGTTTCCACTTCATGTTCAGCCTGCAGCAGGGTTGACTTGGGGAAACAGCAGGCTAATTAAGACAAAGGAAATTATAAATAGTGAATTTAGAGGCAAATTGGTTGACTAAGAAAATATATACTGCACATAATGTTGGTTGTATCAGAAATTTGCAAGCATTCATTATATTTTCTTTTACATAAAGTGAGTGACGCTATTTACTTACTTAGCCAAATGTCTAGGATTGTTGATGCTTAAACCCTATTATTACATGGACCACTGGGCATTTAGGAGGAAATGTAATCATATACCTGGTGGTGGGACTCCCTCTTTCATTTCCTTTTTGCTAGGTGCTTTTTCTTGTCACTGCAAAAAGGGGTCAGGAAAAATTGAGGAAATTTCCTGTATGCAAAATGACCCCCCATGGCAAAATGGCACGAAGGTATGGAACAGGGCCCCACAGGATGGAACGCATGTCTGGACTACATTCTGCCTTGCTGGATGGACTCTAGAATCAATAGAAACTCAAAGCCTTCTGAGCATTTTCTCTTCTATCACTGTGGTGAGAAACAAGCCTGGTTTTATTACATGGGAGATAATAGCAGAGCCATAACTAGGGTGAAGACACTGGAGCTTTGTCCTAGGATGCCAAAATGCAAAGGGGACCCTAAAAGAATTTTGCCTCCTTTTTGCAGCAGAAAAACAACTAAGATTAGCACTCATGTAGCAAGGATGACTTTTCTTCTCTAGCCCACAACAACTTTCTCCACATTTGCTTCACGATGTCTGGATATTTCTACTACTTCTCTTATTGTCAACCAAATTGAGAGACATTTTGTATAACTTTCCTGGGCACTGTTTTGACATCTTTCCTGGGCACAAAAATTTGTAGTTAGGCCCTGATTCTGGGATAGTTTATCTTACCATATCCTCAATGACACCTGATATTGTTTTATTAGAAATTATTTTATACTTAAAATTTTGTAACTTGTTAAAACGTAAAATTGAGTCTTTTCAAGTCATCATACCATAGTGATAATGAGTTTATGAGATCATTTTTTGAAGTTTTATATCATAGAAACAATGCATAATATATGCCTTACATAGCATTTTAAGGTTGAGACACAACAAGTTATAGAGGATAGATGATATCGTCAGCCTTGAAACCAGGAAAATCTGGTTTCAAGTCCTGCTTCTCACATAAGTTGGCTGTGTTGACCTACACAAAATATTATAGCTCTGAAAGCTTCAGGAGAACTAAGTTGCAGAGAAGGTGCTGAACTTCCCTAGTAGAAGGAATTTCTTCACCTTGGATTTCTTGATGGCAAGAAATCATAGGTCCATTCCTTTTAAAGAATAGAAAGTATTTTAGGCACATTATATCATTTGGGCCTCAAAATAATCCTATATGTCTAGCACATAGTAATAGCTTTTTTGTTATCAGCAGCAGCAGCAACAACAACAAGAGTAACATTATCCCCCAAGGACTCAGAATTTGTAGAGCCAGACCACCATTCCATAGCTCCTGACTTGAAAGTCCAATGTTCTTCTGTTTACAGTGTGCTATCTCCAGTTGATTATCCCTACAGAACAAATGAAGCTTCACCTGTTTGCTCAAGGACAGCCTCCCTTGAAGTTATGAAAAAAAGTGATGTGTCCTCCTACACTATGCAAGACATTGTAGTAAAGACACGGTGATACATGCTGGGAGTGGAGTCGGCAAGACGAGTTCAAGTCCTATGTGTGACCCGGGACAACTCCCTTAACCTTGCTTGACTGCAATTTCCTAATTTATAGAATGGATACAATCATATTAACTATCTCACATGGTTCTTCTGAGGATCAGATTAGATCATGTATGTGAATCCTTTTATAGAACTTAAAGAATTATTTAAATGTCAGCTTTCTATAAAGAGAGTTTAAGGAGATCTAAGCAATCTGGTAAATGTTATCTTTTCTTTCTCCAGGTGCAGTACATCCAAGTAATTTTTTGTCATGAATAGTGACTTGCTTTAGTATCCAGAAAACTGATATTCCACTCCTCTACCCATCCACATTTTATGGGGAAAATGTTCTTAATCATCTATTTATCTTGGTAGGCATGAGAGGGAGTGTGATGAAAGACTGTAAAAAATACCTCGATTTAATCTGAAGTTCTATTGACATTCCAAAGTTTTATTTATATTTATGACTGTGTCATGAGAATTTGGGATAATACATGAACAACCAAATATTACAGTAATATTCAAGAATATACTAAAGAACCACAGGAAGGTCTTGGATACGTTGAGTGGATTCTGAGAGAGCAGAACAAGAGCTATCTAGGACAAGAAATGTGAGTAACTAGTAAGAGTTGACATTGATCAAGCATCTTGAGGTTTGTAAAATACTTTACCTAAATTATCATCTCATTTGAGCCTTATAGTAACACTGTGAAATAGGTAACAATAATCCCATTTTTACAGGATGAAATGCATTATCAGAGAGATTAGGTGGTTTGCTCAGTGTCAAAAGTTGTTATTTATCTTCCATTTTCAAAGAGGACCAGTGATCTGACAGGGCAGTTTTCCTGACTTGTCTCTGAATTTGAGTTAAGCAATGCAAAGTTGCCCAAAGTTATTAGCCTTGCTTTATTCCAGAGTCATCAAAGTTCAGTGGCAAGACAAAAGTCAAGATGACCAATGATGACTCAGGATACAGCGGATACCCTGGCTTTTCAGTGTCCAACCAAACTCTAAGCATGCCAGTACCTTCTTCAGCTGCCTTCATGGCCATTGGAACATATTGTTCTCATCTATCCATTCCGCTTGGGGATAGTTTTTGTTATTGTTGAGTCGCTCAGCCATGTCTGACTCCTCATGACCCCATGGAATGTAGCATGCCAGGCCATCTATCCTGTACAATCTCAGAAAGTCTGTCCAACTTCATGTTCATTGTTTCCATGACACCATCTATTCTTCTCATCCTCTGCCATTTTATTTTCCTCTGTCTTCAATCTTTCCTAACAACAAAGTGTTTCCCAATGAGTCTCACCTCATTATGTGGCCAAAGCTTCAGCTTCAGTTTTTGACCTTCCAGTGAGCAGTCTAAATTAATTTCTTTAAGTGTTGACTAATTTGGTCTCCATGTTGTCAAAAGGACTCTCAATAGTCATTCTCAGCATCAAAAAGAATTGATTCTTTTGGTGCTCAGCTTTCCTTAAAGTCCAACTCTCACAGGCATATATTGAATCTACCGAAAAACAACAACATAGCTGTGGATCTATGGACCTTTGTCAGCAAGGATAAAGCAATGTCTCTGCTTCTTAGAATGCTGTCCAAATTTGCCATAACTTTCCTTTCAAGGAGTACATATCTTTTAATTTCATTGCTTCATGTCAAGTTGCAGTGATCTTTGAGTCCAATAATATAAAATCTGACAATGTTTCCATGTCTTCTCCATCTATTTGCCTGGAAATGATGGAGCCGTTTGCCAAGATCTTAGTTATTTTTTATGTTAATCTTCAAATCCCCTTTTATACTCTCCTCTTTCACCTTCATCAAGAGGCTTCTT
>JAQQSW010019965.1:0-10942 GCA_028646575.1 Pseudocheirus occidentalis
ATAAACTCTAAACTGGGTATCATGCCACACAGGAGAGTAGGGGGAATGGGGATGAGAGGCTGGATGACAGAGGGGAGGGATGCTGGAAGCACACACTGCAGTAAAGGGACAGGGACAAGGAAGAGAACAGAACAAGTGGGGGAGGGATAGGAAGGAGGACATATGATCAGACTGTTACAATATGTCCACTGTGAAGATGTCCTGTGTAATTACACATGCACAGCCTCTATTGAATTGCTTGTCCTTCCAGGGGGCATGGGTGACAAGGGAGGGACCAAAAGAATCTGGAATTTAAAGCTCTGCAATTCATGCAACTAGGAATTAAGATATACAGGGGCTGGGGTAGGGAGACCCTCCCTGCCCTACCAGAAAGTTAGAGAGCAGATCAGGGGAGGGGCTTTACAGTGGGCACGCTGTTTTGGGGTTGGGGTAGAGGAAAGAGGGGAGAAAATTTGTAACTTAAAAATCTCATGGAAATGAATTATGTAAACAAGAAAACAAATAAAAAATTTATATTAATTTTTTTATAAAAGAAGCTAAGGTGTTTCCTTATTCTCTCTCTATTTAGCTTCTTTACTTTGAAAACCTATATATTATAAAGGCTCCTTCACATTCTCCTATTTACTTCTATCCTACCCCCTTACATGAAATTTGGGGTCTTTGAACCTAACTTGTCCAAAGTAGCTGTTCTGGCTCTTTTTTGGTGGCAAAGAATTGGAAATCAAGAGGATATTCATCAATTAGGGAATGGCTGAACAAGTTGTGGTATAGGACTGCAATGGAATATTATTGTGCTATAAGAAATAATGAGTAGACAGATTTCAGAAAAACCTGGAAAGACTTACATGAACTGATGCTGAGTAAACTGAGCAGAACCAGGAGAACATTGTACCTAGGAACAGCAACATTGTGTGATGACTGGCTTTGACAGACTTAGCACTTCTCAGCAATGCAAGGATCTAAGACAACTCCAAAAGACTCACGATGAAAAATGCTGTCCACATCCAGAGTAAGAACTCTGGAGTCTGAATGCAGATGGAAGTTTATTATTTGCTCTCTTTCATTGTTGTTTTGTTTCTTCTTTCTTGAGGTTCTTCCCATTGGTTCTGATTCTTCTTTACATGATTGATTTGAAAATATGTTTAATGTGAATGTTTATATCTATGTAAGGATTGCTATCTTGGGGAAGGGAGAGGAAAGGGAGTGGGAGAAAGTTTAAAACTCAAAATCTTATGGAAGTGAATGTTGAAAACTAAAAATAATTTTTATAAAAACAAGGGGGAGGTTGGCTAAGTGGCACAATGAATAGAGCAATGGCCCTGGAGTCAGGAGGACCTGAGTTCAAATTTGACCTAAGACAGTTAATACTTACTAGCCGTGTGACCTTGTGCAAGTCACTTAACCCCAATTGCCCTGCCTTCCACCCCCAAGTGCAAAAAAAAAAAAGGAGAAAAAGTAGCTGCTCTGAGGATATATATATATGGCAGAGAACTTCTAGGTGAATAACATAAATGTTTTATATATTACTCCCCTCCCTAAATACTAATGTCCAGCTAAATTTGCCTTTTCTCTATTCCCCACACACTAGACTCCAATACCTATGCTTTTGTACTGGTCTTTTCAACTCAGTCTCTTAGAATACCCTCACTTCGTTCAAGATGGAGATCAAGCCCTATTTCTACAGAAAACCTTTTTCTGATATCCCCAACTACTAATGCCCTCTCTCCCTAACTACCTTGTATTTATTTGGTATTTGTTCTGTATATATTATACAGTGCTTGGTAGTGTAGTGGATAGAATGCAGAACCTTAAATCAGGAAGAACTAAATTCAAATTCTGCTTCAGATACTTGTTGCATGACTCTGGGAAAGTCACTTAATCTGTCTGCCTCATTTTCCTCATCTATGAAATAGGAATAATAACAGCACCTGCCTCCCAGAGTTGTTGTGAGGGTCAGATGAGATAATATTTGTAAGGTTACTTTGAAATCCTTTAAGTATATTATTCTTTCTGTTGTTGTTAATGTGCATGCTGCCTACTGCAGTTGAATATAAACTCTTTGAGAGTAAGAAGTTTTTTTTATGTCTTTATGTCCTTAGGATCTAGCAGGATGCCAGCATATGGTAAATACTTAATAAATGCTTTGTGATTAGCTAATTGACTGATCAGTCCACAGTTTAGGTGGGATGGGAAACGATGTTCTAAAAAATATGTTTAGGATATGCCTTCATTTCTTTCTAGCATTTCTCCTATATTGATTTTATGTAGGTCCCATAGAAAATGCAATCTGAAAGAATTGTTTGATTCGACTGCTTTTATCAATATGGATGTTGGTACTTGCTGCGTTCCAATGTTTTCTTTATTGCAACATTAAAGAAGAAACAAAGGGTTGGAATTTATTGGTGAACAAAATCATTGGATCACTGGTGCAAGGATAGCCCTACCTTTTGGACTCTGCCCACAGAGTTTTGGTTATGGGGAAGGGGAAGGGTGTCCAAGGAACTTCTTGCTAGCATGAGGCTTGAAGCATCCCTCAGATTCTGGTGACTGTGGACATTAATGGCAGGCAGACTACCCAGGATCCTGCTGACTCACATCTTTGAAGGGTCAAGAAAAAGGAAGACATTGCAATGATGTAGAATAAGGAAAGCTAGAATTCATCAACTCAAGAAAGAGATATAACAGTGTAACCACTCATTTTAAAGTCTAGCAAGTGGGTTATTCTTCCTGGTTCAGATGCCAGTCTTTGACACAGGCCAAATCACAGGAACACATGAGGATAAAACAGGAGCTCTGGTGGCAAATATCTTATAGTAAAGTGTCAGGGCCCAAGTCCATCGCCATGCAGTAGAGACAGAAAAACTATATTCACAATGACAACATTATAAATGGAAAGGACAGGGGTGGCTAGGTGGCGCAGTGAATAGAGCACCAGTCCTGGAGTCAGGAGGACCTGAGTTCAAATTAGGTCTCATACACTTGACATACTTACTAGCCGTGTGACCTTGGGCAAGTCACTTAACCCCAACTGCCCTCAAAAAAAAAAAGCAAAAATAACTAAATAAATGAATGAATGAATGAATGAATAAATGGAAAGGACAACAACAAACATTAGAATATGGAGAGTACTGGGAAAATACTGTGGCTACCAGAAAATACCCTGACTCTGCCTCTTTTCCCTTCCATCCCTCATCTTCTGATGAGCTACCTTAATCAAGAAACCTATTCAGAGAGCTTAAGATAAATTATCAAGGGTTACATTATAGCTTCAAATGTTTTGGAAAGGGCAGAAGAAGAAATTCCAATTGAGTGAGGGGAAACTGGATTCCCTATTGACATAGATTCCTTTTACATACAACTTTAGGCTGGGTCCACACAGTGAAGTGGGCTTTTGTTAAATTATCCAGTGATTGTACCATAAAAAAGCTAATAGAGCTGATTACTTTGTGGATCATACAGTACTTTACAGTTTACACATTATATGCATTCTCTCAGGAAAAGGCATTTTGTTGCTGTGCAAAAAACATATAATTCTTAATTAGTAGACCTGTGTTTCAATTCAATTATAAACTATGTGATGCTGGGGAACTAACTTTCTTTCTCTGGGCTTCAATTTTCTCATATGGAAATTTAAAGAGCTGGACTATAAAAACTGAGGTTCTTTACCTTGGGACTATGTACTTAAAAAAAAAATTGATGGGGCAAGTAGGTGGCCTAGTTGATAGAACACAGATCCTGGAACCAGGAGGACCCGAGTTCAAATCCAATTTCAGAAACTTAATAGGTTTTGTGACCGTGGAGCAAGTCACTTAACTCTGATTACCTCCCCTTCCAAATTTTTGACAACTGTACTTTAATAGAATTTATTTCTTGTGTAATCCTATGTATTTTATTTTATGCATTTAAAAACATCATTCTGAGAAGGGCTCCACGGGTTTTAGCAGCTTGCCAAAGGGAGTCCATGATAAAAAGAAAGGTTAAGAAACCCTCAACTAGACTCTCTCTGGGAGATAATTTGAGGAACAGGAACAACATACAAACGTTGAAAACACTGGGCATGAGGAAACATTTCCTACAAATTAGAACTACAGAAAAGTGAAATGTCTCTAGATGTAACTGAGTTACCCATCTATCACTAAAGGTTTTACAAGTTTATTTTGTGGAAATGATTTTTACCAGTATTTGGGATGAGCTAAAGGACCTCTGAGATTTCTTCCTACTCAGTTTTTATGATTTTAGTACCATTATTATTATCCCCATTTTAACAGAGGAGGAGAATCAAGGCAATCAAGGCATGTGACCTACCTCCAGCGTCATACAACCAGTAAAAAGCAGAATTTGGTCATAAACACAATACAGAGCTCTTTCTCCTCACTCCCTCTTCCTTTTCTTCAGACAAATAAAAACGTAAATGAATGGATGGATGATTGAATGGATGAATGGATTTTGGATACAAAACTATGCTCTTTTCTGTACTAGTAGAATTTCCAGTTATCTGTGTAACTCTCACACTCTTTCATTTCATTTTAACTGTGAAGATAAGTCTTTGAGAAGCTTCTTGCTTTATCTTCAATGTCAACATCCCTTTGTAAAAGCTGAGGGGTAAAGTGTTTAGAGCCCCGGACCTGGGGATGAGGAAAATTAAAGTTCACATCCAGCCTTGAGCCTAACTGTGTGACTCTCAGTTTCCTCATCTGTACAATGGGGAAAATAATAGCATAGTCCTGCCAGGGTTGTCATGAAAATAAAAGGAGATATTTTTGGTAAATCACTTTAAAGTCCTATATGTGTTAGCTATTGCTGTTATTCCACAATTTTGCCCATGCTGTCTCTAGCTTATAAATTACCTGTATTTCAGAGATATTCAAAAAGAGGCTTTGAACAGTATTTTGTTCCCTTTTTTTTTTAAGCTCTCAGTCCAGTATTTCAGTTCCCTTTCTCATTCTCAGCCAAACATGCCAGAGTCAACTTGGTCTGCTGGTCATTGAAATACTGAAATAAGGAAACCTGCTGGGCCAGCAGCTGTAATAGTAGGAGGAACAGGAGGCAGGGAAGATTATCTAAAAGAGAAGTCTCTCCCTTTATCTCAACACATATTTTTCTTTTTTGAAAAAAAATTGGTACTATGAAATACAAATAACTTGGCAGGTTGCTCTAGAGTTGTCTCTAAGACATTATTTTGAAATGCAAAAGGGAACATAAAAGACAGGTTCCATTTAGGACTCTCCAAATATGACATCATTGAGGTCTGTTGTCATGTGAAGATTCAAATGAGATTATGACAAACCAAAAAAACCCTCTGGTGCTGAATTTCATAATTTACTTCATGATGCTCTCCAACCCTAGTTAATATTTCTCTTTTCTTTCATGGAGGTGGTCTATGCATTAATCTGATTTATCACTGGTTGAAGAGATAAAGTGGTTTAATTTTCAGACATCAGCAAAGTTTTCCTTCTGTCCTACTATTGGATAGAGCCAGGGATGGAACCTGCTACAGGCTACAGTCAAGGGCATGAGCTCTCTCTAGGGCATAGACTGAAGTTTCTCTACCCAAGCACCAGGGAATGTCCCAGTAGTGTATAGAATCAAAGATCCTAGAGCGCTGTGACTATTTGATTTTTAAAAATTTTGTATACTCATTGCCTGATATTTGGCAGATAATTAATAAATATGTGTTGAATTGAAACAGAAGGTTCTTACTTGGGAAACATCTGAAACCATCACTTTGGTCCTATTGATCCAAGGGTCAATTCTCAGAGATACCAAGTGCTAATCTGGGGGCTAAATGCAGGAAATGGTACCCATTGTGATAGGAAATACACTGAATCTGAAAACAGAAAACTTGGTTTCAAATCCCAACTCCACTACTTACTATAGATAGAATCTTAGGAGAGCTCCACTACCTCCCTAGGCCCTAAGTTCCTAATATATAAAGTGAGGGGATTTGACTTTATGATTGCAAAGATCTCTTTCTGGATGCTACCTTCTGTGGACTAATGGGATAATTAAAATGTATGACAGAGAAACCATAGAGCTAAGAAATTATTTTATTTATTCCTGTGTTCTCTATCAAGGAGAAGTATATTTCACTAGAAGTGTTAAATAACTATGTCTAATATAGAGTTTATATTCAAGATAAAGAAAGAGATTTTTTAAAATAAAGACATGGTAAGAGAATACCTTGAGGAAAAATGTAGAATGTATTATCAAACAGATAGTTAATGAGGCTTTTTTTAATTTGAAATTTTCAAATTGGAATCTTTAATTTAAAATTTATTTATAAGATATATATTATATATAAATATGTATATATGTGTGTAGGTATATGTGTGTATATGTATGTCCATAATAATTCATTATACAAATCTATCAAAATAATGAGATATTATAAGAACAGTTCACAATTTAACTGATTGCACAAACACTTGTCATAAGAAACCAATTTTACAAATACATTTGTTTTCTTTAAAAAATACTTTAATACAGAAAATATGTCTTTAAGCATCTTAGAGAACATTTTTAGTAATTAAAGATTCATTTTCTATTACTTTGGTTTATCATTTCAGGTTTTCTAATGCCATTTAACATAGCACATCAATCCCATCCAAACAAGCACTGAGACTGCTTTCCGTCTCAGTCTTTCTGTATTTCTCTTCAAATACTATTTACTTTATAAAGTTAAAAGGATTCTAGTTCTTGTTTTACTTATCTGAAAGAAAAAGCAAGGTCTCTTGATTAGGAGAGCTCATTTAAACAACTTTCCTTCTGAAATTTACCTAGGGAGAATGTTAAGTTTTGTCACTAACCCTCAATGGCTAACATTATCTTTTCCATTCTGATACTGATTGGATTAGTTAGAATTTCATCTTCTCCAGACTGGATGAGAGTTCTTACATTTCAACTGTAGTTCCTAGACCATAAGATGAAACTCCAGAAACTCCTAGTGATTAGTGACTAGAAACAGAAGCAGTGATGATCAAGAACCAATGTGGTTTAATCAAAAAGCAAGTAATTCCAGACTAAAATCATTAGTTGTTGTTGTTTTTGATAGTATTACTAGACAATAGAACAGGAAAATGAATTAGAGAAGGTCCATGTACTTTCAGCAAAGTATGTGACAGATTCTTATGAAATCTGGAGAAATATAGAACAGTCCACAGTAGAATTGGGTAGATTTGGAGTAGTCATTAATGGTTCTGTTGACTTGGAGGGAAGTTTACAGTAGAGTGTCCTAAGGAGCTGTGCTTGGCCCAGTGTTATTTAACATTTTAATATATGACTTGGATAAAGACATAGATGGCACACTTATCAATTTGCAGATGACATCAAAATGGAAGGGATTTCCATACTAACATACTAGATAAGAGAGTCAGGATTCCAAATAACTTCCTATCTCCCACTTTTCTAATCCCTTTCCTCTATATTCTTCTTTTCCCTGTTCCTTTCCATTCCTTCTTTTTTTTCCCTTTCCTTTCCAGTTCTCCTCTCTTCTCCTCTTTTTCCCTTTTTCTCTCTTCTCCTTTCCTGCTGATTTTAGAAATGAGAGGTCTATATGCCCACATATTAAGACTAAACTGGGTTCTCACAGGAGGTACTAATTTATAATATAATCTCATCCTATTTGTAGGAATTCTTCTGAGTCTATGTCATAGGAATTTTGGCTAAGAATTATACTCTCAAATTATGGAAGTCATTTTTATGGATATACATATTGATACCGAGCTAAAAATTTCCCTTAGAGTCTGTCTCCTTCTAAGTCTCTCCCTCTTTCTTCAATATCTCGCTCTCTGAGTATCTGTCTGAAGCAGGAAAGCCTGGAGCTTTCAACAACTTTACAGGTCATACATCAAGTGAGTGGCGGATCTGTGTAAGAACCAAGGCATCTAGGAGTAGATTATGATTGAGTATGTGACCTTTCTTCAAAGGCAGTTAAAGTAATAATTCCCCACATCATTCCTACAACTGATTCCCCTGAACTGAATACAACTGAATACAACAGGATTCATATCAGCTAAACTCAAAGCAGCAATTTCAAAACAAAAGTTTTTACAAAGTGAAATTCTATATGTTGATTTGAATAGGCATTACAATGGATGGATAGGCCTTTATTTATATAGAGAGCACATTCAAGTCTAATTTAGAAAGCCAATCACCTCAGTGATTCATTATCTTAAAACTCACTTCTAGCTTTTCGAATGTCAAAACATTTTACTCACACAAATCTGAGGAATTGGTGGAGAAATAATGAATCAGTAATGATCAGTATGTTCTGAATCTAGTATAAAGCTAAAAGTGGAAGAAAGAGGAAAATAGAATCCCATCCCAATAAATCTTTGAAAACAGCCATTTGGCACTGAATCACATATTATCTTGTCAGGTATTTTATTGCTTTCTTGCTACTTAACTAGAGTAGATCAAGAGAGGTTCCAGACTAATTTGGTAAATTTACTAGGAGGTAAGATTCTGGGATATTTGCTGAAGGGAATTCCCTCATCAGTTTGATTAACTTTCTCACTCCCTCCCCTCCTGAACAACTTTCATACTAATGTCTTCCTAGAGTAGAGTGGTGGGTAACTGGGAGGGCCTGGGAAAGATTATAAAATGACAGCTCCAAGCTAAGGCTGTGGTCAAACAACTAGAAACAGAAATCAGAAGGTGATATAAGCAGATATTGTGAGACTGGTAGGTCCCATGTCCACTAAGCATCTGAAGAAACCTATAGTCAAGTCTTGCTTATCCATACCTTGAGGGCCAATTTAGTGGCCCAAGTGACATGAAGAGGGGGACACACGGAAAGGGTAAGACAAGGAGAATAATTTATGGAAGTATAGGCAAAGACAGTATCAGTATTGGGGGGCTTACCCAATAGGCCACACAATGGGTCAAGATGTTGGCGCTTAGAAGAGGAGACAGGTGATGGACTGAAAGTTGATTAAAGTGGATCTGAAAGTAATAGTAAGTACCATCCAACGTAAGGCACCTGGAAGGGGAATCAGATGGAAATGGTTCCCACAAAATTCAGGGTGTCTGGTAGCAAGCCCAGCAATTGCTGAGGTTGGCAGTCTAAGTAGCTGACTTCAGCAAAATAGATATGAAGATCGTATGAGATCTCTTGTGACTGTGGCCACAGGAGGGATCAAGTCCAGTCAGATGAAGGCAGTGGAAGCAGATGCTTATAGGCAGTCTATGGTGAATCAAGTATGCAGGGAGAAGTAGGAGTGGTGCCAAAGAGAATTCTCCCAAGGCAAGTAAGAAGTAAAATCTCTCTGCCACCAACAGGGGGGATCCTATTAAGTCATCTGGGTGACTTCAGGAGTAAACACAAGAATGAAAGGAGTTATTGCCAAATAATGTAACTAAAGCCTCAGGCAACTTTCTAAGACCACGTGATCAGAATCAAGGTTGGGATCTAGATGAAATCACAAATTTTAGGCCTAATTAGTTTGGTGTGTATGTACAGATCCAGATATAAATATGTAGATATGTAGCTATAGATACATATATGATAATTCCCCAAATAGTTTTAGTTCTTTGAGAACAACCCTATACAGTCACCATATTGGTTCAGGCCTTCATCACCTATCTTCCGGGTATAATAGCCTCCTTGTTGGCCTCCCCACCTCCCCCATCTCTAATTCATTCTCCACACAACTGCCAGAGTGATTTTCCAAAAGTATGGCTCTGATTATGTGATTCTTCTACTTGATCATCTCCAGTGATTCCCTGTTAACCTCTGGGATCAAGTATAAACTCCTGTCATGTAAAACCTGTCACAATCTAACCCCACCCCATCTTTCCAGACTTATTACACATTACTACCTTTTATGATCCCTACTATCCCTCCCTCTATTGTGTCTCACTTGGCCACTCTATCTCTGAGCCCTTGCCCTGGCCATCCTGTTTCCTGGAATGCATTCCCTCCTCACCTCTTCCTCTTGGATGCCTTTAAGGCTCACCTTAAATGATACCTTTAACACAAGTCCTTTCCTGGACCACCCCTCTGTCCCAGTCCCAACCCCTGTCTCTCCTCCCCTTTAAAAGTTGAGTCCAATCCATTTGTTTTTCAGATGAGGGAAATAAGACACAAGTGTCTGAAATGGGATTTTAATTCTAATAGTCCAGTACTATGTGGTTCTCATTGTCTGTCACCAATCACCTTAAATCTTGTTTTACACAAACATGCACATATGTACATGCTGTTCATCCTCCTCCTCCACCACCAAACTCTTTCATCACGACCTGTGTATTTCTAGCACTTAGCCTAGTATCTGGAACATAGTAGGTTTTTAATCAATCTTAGTGATTGATTGAATATATAATTATAAATCTGACACAGTACAGGGTATATGGAAGTATTTAATAAATGCTTCCCTTCATGTATGCTAGGTCTTAGCCCCCCTCCCAATTTTTTCATGTTGGCAATGTCTTATTTTTATCAAAGCTGTTGTGATTAGTTCAAACTTAAGACAGCTAGGTGACATAAAACATACAGCATTTGACTTGGAGTCTGGCCCATCCTGGTTTGCTCCTTTCAACAATTCCCCACCAGCTACAACAAATTCTCACCATGTTAGTTTTGTTTTGTTGACTTTATTTTCATCAGAAAAAGTGAATGTATACATACATATATATATATATATATAAGAGTCTTGTTTTAAGATATCCAATAATTTAGGACATAGTTTTGCACATCTCTCTCCCTTCTAACCTTTAGAAAGACTCTGTCCCAGTGGATCAACACCACTATTTGGAAAATTCTGCATTATGTTGTGGAAATTCTCCCCACTCCCCCAAAAAACCAACCCAGAATCTTCTGTCTAAAGTGATGGTGTCATCCCTGAAATCTTGAAAAAAAAAATAGGTAAAGTAAATCTGGTTTCCTATCCACAAGATAAGTCTCAACTAGCTTTTGTGGTTACTGTAGGCCAAGTGGTTTGTTGTT
>JAQQSW010019966.1:0-10942 GCA_028646575.1 Pseudocheirus occidentalis
TGTGTGTGTGTGTGTGTGAGTATATATATATATGTAATTATTATTATTAATCACATGTGACTGGGAATTAAGATATATAGGCACTAGGGTAGGGAGATCCATCTTGCCCTACTGGAAAGTCAGAGGGGTGATGGGGAGGACACAGGATAGGGCAGACTGTGGTAGGGGGTATACAGTGGGATCACTGTTTTGGAGTGGTGGGTAGGAGAAAGACTGGGGGAAAATTTGTAACTCAAAATCTCGTAAACTAAAAATAAACAAAAGTTAATAAAAAATAAATCTTAAAAAAGGACTTTTAGCATTTTTGCTTTTGCATTTATTTATAATTTTATGAATTCTAACATATATAGTATAGTATAGACCATAACATATAGCATTTTGCTACATAGAGACAACATGTTGCTTAAAAATATGTATATTCTTTAATTTTCCCATTAAGGACATGATGTATGTCTTTAAGATCTAAGTTCTCTAGCCATGTCTCAGTTCTATTATTTTCCTTTTTATCTATCTTTTGTCAGATTTGTTTAGCTTTGATGTTGGACATTATGGTTTTACTATAATTTTTATATAACCATCTGCATCTTTTGTAAATCTAGTTAACTTTTCCTTTATGAATTTAGGTGCCACGCCATTTGGGGCACATATATGTATATATATGTGTGTTTATGTGTGTGTGTGTGTGTGTGTGTGTATATATGTATGTACACACACATACACACACACATATAGTACTGTTATTGGTTCACTCTCTGTGGCTCTTTTCAGCTTGATGTAGTTGGCCTGATCATCTTTCTTGACACCAACTTTGTATTTGTTCTGTCTCATATAATGACTGAATCAGTTTCAACTTTATACTATTATGGCAAGATAAAACATTCCTAAAAGGCTGTCTGTCTCTCACATACAAATCCTACCTCGCTGTTATCAAATTCAAACATCTCTTTGTAGTTTGAAACAATATACTGCTATCATGGAAAAAGTAGGTCAGGTCCAAGACAATTAGAAAACATAAGTAAAGCAGTTTGACAAGACCAGGTCAAAGCACAAGTAGTTAAGATGGATCCTTCCTGAGACATCATCTAGGCCTGACCTTCAGAGTTAAGGCTAGGAAACATCATGTGGACCTGGTGACCTTGAATCCAAACAACCCTGTGAAATGGGTTGAGTTATTATGCCTACTTTGCAGTTGTGGAAACTGAGGCTCAGAGACGCCACGTGACTTGTCTAGGGTCCAACGTCTGCTGAGTTACAGCTCATGGGTCACATCTTTTCTACTGTTTCATTGTGTCTTTCCACTCTCATTATGCAGCTTTTTCCTCCTTGGGGAAAAGGGAGATTTCATAAACATAATTCTAAAATCACATAAGCATATCAATTACTGATCCACAGTACTTTGCTTCTGACTCTGCCACAGATCTGCTATACATATGGGAACTGTGCTTTCCGGAGGAGCCTTAGAGGATATTTCTGAAGGACTTCTATGATGAATCACAGGCTGCTATTTTTCAAGTACTCCAGTTGTGATAGAGTGGTAATTACATCTACAGGACCCTACAAGATTTAGAGAGCTTCCTTTCAGGGAAACTCATTAAGGGAACTATAAAGATCTAAGAACTTACAAAGAGAAATTAATTGCTGCATTTGGTCAGCTAATATTAGAAAGAATTATGAGGACTAGAGTTGTGTTTCTGGCTAGTTTATATAAAATGGAAGCATGAAGCTTATCTTAGTATCTGATTATAGACCCAATAAGCATTTACTGAATGCCTACTATTTACTGGGGTTAATACTGTACATACATAAGAAATATATTTGAATTTCTTAGCTGACTGGAAGAGAAAATTAACTGATCGGGTATTTTCAATTAACTTTTACTAGTATAAGGTAGTGCCCCCTTTCATATGTGGACATTTTAATTGTTGAATGATAATGAAAAAGAATATTTGTATATTCTGATACCGATAAAAAAACTGATAAAAATTATCTTTAAAGAAGCAGCTTCTTAGGGAAGAAAGGAACAAAGAAAAAGAAGGAAAGAAAGAAAAAAAGGAAGAAAAGGAAAGGAGGGAAGGAGGGAAAGAAGGAAGGAAGGAAGAAAGGAAAGAAGGAAGAAAAGAAGGAAAGAAGGAAGAAAAGAGGTGGTGGAGAGACACAGACCAAGAAAACTGCCCCAACATAAATGTGTGTGGAGACGCCCTGCCTGAGAGAGAGCTGGCTGCAGGGCACTGTGGGGAACTAGCTCAATGGCATGTGACTGTCTGCAGAGTTTTGAAGGATACAGTTAATAAACTATAAATAAAATAAATCTTTGGGGACTTACATGAGAACTGGTAGGGCTGTTATGTGACAAAAAGGTAGATTTTTTTATTTTTACATCACATGCTAAAGATGAGTCACTGCTTAAGAGCAGACTGATTCACAGCAGAAAAACCAGGAAATAGAAGGGTGGTGATGGTAAGAATAAAGGACAGAAATACAGGAGGAAGCTGAGCACAGGAAGAGTCTGTGAGAGAAGGCCCAGGCAATGTCAGGAGGTACTTTGAATGTACAAGAGGGATGCAGAAAACAGATTTTCTGAAAAAGATCTAGCAGACCAACAAAGTGAGATGGAAGTCAAACAAGCCTCAGGACAGGCACAGCTTCCAGGAAAACGCTGTCCACCCCCATGCTCCAGATATAAAGGGAATACTGTTTTCAGGTCTGGGCATTACACTTCTGTAAGGATGCCACTAATAAGTTAAAGTGAATTTATTGTCACTGTTGTTTCATTTCAATTGTGTCCAACTCTTCATGACCCCATTTGGGGTTTTCCTGGTGAAGATATTGGAGCCATTTGCCATTTCTCTCTTCAGCTTATTTTACAGGTAGGAAAACTGAGGCAAACAGGTTAAGTAACTTGCCCAGGGTCACACAGCTAGTGTCTGAGGCCTAATCTGAACTCAGATCTTCCTGACTCCTGCCAAGAGTAGAGAGGATAGTAAACAGAATCGTCATTGGCCTTGAGTTCTATATCACATAATGATCTGGTCCGTCTGCCAATAAGCATTTATTAAGTGCCTTCTATGCACCAGGTATGGTGCTCAGCACTAGGCAAAAGTCCTGGTCCTCAAGGAGCTCCCAGTCTAATGTGGGTGACAACATGCAAATCACTATGTATCAGCAGAGGAGAGACTGGAAATCTGGTGAAGGAGCCCTAGAAGTTAAACCTGGAGGAAAAAAAAAATATCAACCAGAACCAAGATAACTATATTCAAGTATAGGAAGGGCCATAACACAGAACCAGTTCAACTTGGCCTATTTGCTCCCCAAGTACAAAACTAAGGGCTATGAGTGTAAGTTGCAAAGAGGCCTTGGTGTTAAGAAAAAACACTTCCAACTGTACAAAAGTGCAACAGGCTGTCTTGAGAAGTAGTGGGTTCCCCCTCATGAGAGGTCTTCAAGAAAAGACCTCATGACCATTTCTTGCTTCTGAATGTAAATGGGGAGAGTTGACTAGATGGCTCTTGGAGTCCCTGGAATCTCTGATTCTATTCTTGACACTGATTCACCATCGATGGCATCTGGAACCTTGGAATTATCTTTGCTTCACCCCTGTCGGTTACCTAATATATCCAATTATCTAGCACGTGTCCTGATGATTTCACCTCTGCCATCTCCTTTTCTCTATTCTGACTGCCATCCGTATATTGCAGGCTTTCTTCACCATCAGCCTGAAGTACTGCAATAGCTTTATTGCCCACTTTCCAGCTAATAACTGCTAACAGTAAGTCTCCAATGGTTAAAACTTTTTTCTTATAGAGCTGCCTCTCTGCAGCCTCATCGCTATCCCTACATTTGTCCTTTGAAATTAAAAAAAAAAAAAGAGTCTAAATCTCTCTGCCACGTAATAGCCAGGATCTTTTCTTCTTAAGTTCTCAATTTTATAGAATACAGCGAATGGAACTATATTCTCCCTCATTCTGGAATCTCTGTTTCTATTAAATCAGATTACAGTGTCATTGGCTTTCCTTGCCAACTGTGACACATTTTTGACTTGTACACTCAGGGTTTTTTACCTTAACTTTTGTATAAGCACATTTCTCTTACAATTGTGATGTTGATTTTTTAAACCCAATTGTAAGAGTTTACATTTATCTGTGTTAAATTCATCTAAGATCTCAGTGGTCATATTAGCCTCTTGTCTGCTTAAAGGCTAATTTTGCCATCTATCTCTCAACTATTTCTCCTAGCTTCATATCTTACACAAATTTAATAAGCATGTATTGTTCAAGTTGTCTTTCTTTATTACTACTTTTTGTGATCAATGGAAAGATGGGAAGGAGGGCGAAAGGAAAATAAATGGCTTTGACAGCTCACCCATAGACTGCATAAATGATGCCTGAAAAATTAATTTCAATTTAAGAAACAACCCCTTTTGCCTCCACGATTTTTGGATGTCTAACTTCCCTTGTCTCTGTTTTTGTTACTTTGAGGTATTTCATTATTAAAGTTAATAACCTAGCATATAAATAATATTTATGAATAGTTGATTTTTTTGGTAGAATGTGTCAACATTGATAAAATTTTTACCTTTCGATATTTAGCCATTGATCTAAGCCTTTGAAAGAAGATAATTCTATCATTCTATAATCAGGAAAGGTCAAGGAAACAGGAAGAATGCAGAGCAAAGAAAGTTTAGTGGACACTGCACCTATTTTGTTAATTGCAAAATTAAAGAAGATGTTTAACAGCCATAAGTAGGAGTCCACTTCATTAGCTTTCTAAAATGTTCTCATTTACTCAAAGGTATTTATTATCATCAGTCTTTTAGCATTACTCACTAGTCATCTAACCACCAACCTGAGAAGCACTCTTAATTACACCACTGGGCAAACACTTGAGAATTCTGTTTTAATGTTTAAGTGTCTCAGTATTATAAGTTATGTGATATGTATCTTTAGAATGTTGCTTTGTGTCTTAGAGATGAACGAAGTAAGCTTGTCTAATTATTAGGAAGCATTGTGGAAATAAAAGTTTATGCTGTGAAACTGAGGCTGGTAATATTTAATGTAACAGAGACCAAAGACAAAAAAAATCATCATTTTGGGAACATAATTATATAGTGTTGTTGTACTTGAAGAAAAAAATCCAAACACTCTTAATTTATTCAGCTACTTCCTAATTCTCCATTTTTCTTAACTAAACTAGATAAGAAGCAAAGGGGGAAAAAATGAACAAAAAAAGAACGTGCATCATCCAAATGAGCATACGATGAATTTAGCTTTCAGCCTACAGGATGTATGACTGGGAGGTTCTAATGCTGTGGAGTTCTTGCCTTAAAGGAATATTGCGTATTTAAACAGTCACACATGGGGTTTAGTGGTTTCATTTAGCTACTTGTGCTTCTACAGAAGCTAACAACAAAAGACTCTGGTGGCAAACAGCTAATTCATTAATTAACCAAAGTATTTTTCAGGAAAGCGAAGCACTAAACAATACAGTACAAAAGTGTAATTGTAGTGGTTTCAGGTCCCTATCTGCAGAATGTGTGGCAGAGGCAAGCAATGTCTATGCTGTTTCTAATTATTCCAATTATCATGGCACACTATGAAAACTTGATTAATAACACTGAAGATATTGTTGTGGCAATTAGCCATATGGTTGTGGGACTTTATTCTGTCACGATTTAGCCATTAGCATCTACTTATGTTTGTCAGAACAGTGCATCCGTGACAAGTTGAAGTTCTGCTCACCTTGCCGAGTCCCCTGTGAGCAACGCTAGAGAACTGTTTATTCCTAGGAGCCTCTGCCTGAGTAAATTTTTCATGTGGCATCCGGTCTGACTGGGGACAAATGTCAGATAGCTTATGCGACAACCCATCAAAATAGGCTTTCTTTGCAAAGGTACTCAGTGAATTGTGTGTCAAGACAAACTCTCTCAGCTAACAATCTGACCAATGAAATTAACTATCAGAGATTTATTCTATATTTTTTGTGGTCAGTTCCTTAGAGAAACAGACCATTGTTACATAATGTATGCTATATGTATTTCATGAAATTATAAAACATGAAAATGAAACCAGTAAAATAAGCTTTTATAAACACAAAAAAGTTTTCCAACTACTTGACAGAACACTTGAAAGACTTTCATAAAGAAGATTTTAGGAAAAAACCTTAATAAGAACAGATCAACCAAATAATTTTTAGTAAGGGTACTCAGTCTATAAAAATTACACAAACAGATACAAATAGTAGTGGACCCTTCAAAGAATGGTTACAGTCACCACCTACCAAAGTAACCACATTTTTATTAAATATAGTTGAGAAAATTGTGCAATTAACCAGTTTTAAGTGTTAAGATTTTCTAATCCTTTTGTCATCATATGTTGGAAACAAATTTAAAATTTCTATTAGTAGCAAACTTCCCCAATAGATTTAGCAAAAGCTGAGGGAATTTTGACTGCTGTAATATACTATGAATATGGTCCTCATCTATAACAGATTGGGGTTTTGAGAGGAAGGTATGGATAAAAGAGGAAAGGCAGAGATTATAAGAAGAATCTATGATTTTTTTCTCATGTTTGTCCTTTTTTTCTGCTTATCAACAAAACAAAACAAAAACAGCCCTGCAACAATGGAGGAATTTCCAAATTTTTGTCTAAAAATTTTCAGTCTGAGAGGACCATTTGAGACCTGAGAGCAGTGGTTCTCAACCTTCCTATGCTGTGATCCTTTAATACAGTTCCTCATGTTGTGGTAACCCCGAACCATAAAATTCTTTTCATTGCTACTTTATAACTGTAATTTTGTTACTGTTATGAATCGTAATGTAAATATCTGATATGCAGGATGTATTTTCATTGTTACACATTGAACATAATCCACAGGTTGAGAACCACTGCCTAAGAGTCTGCTTCCATGACAATAATGTGAATAACTACACTGATAATGTAGTAATAGCCTAAATATTACCAATCGAAATTAAAAGTGAGAACAGTGAAGGCCCTCAGGGAAAGCCAAACTGGCAGGCAAAGACAGAAGTAGGGTTTAGACAGCAAAGAGGCGAAGAGAGAATTAGTAAAATCAGTGGTTTTAAAAAACATATTTAGGAAATAGAAAGCACGTTAAAAGTACATAGGTTATTGTTTTTCCTAAAATATTATTATATTGTTTCGTTTTATCAGTATAGGTTATGGTGGCATTTGGTTTGTGTGTGTTTGTCCACTTAATTTTCATAACTTGTGCTCCACTGCCTATTGAGTTAATAAAGAGATAGGAAGGTAATTTGGCAAACTTGAGGATCTGGCTATAGCCCTTTGATGAAAGCTATTACATATAAGAAGTCTTAAAAGGACATTAGGATTAGGTTGAGGCATAGATGACTCAACAACAGTTTCAATGAGAGTGTGACCCCTTAACAGTTAATGTCAGCTTGGACTAGGCTCTAGAGGAAGGCAATTTATTGTGCTTCTAAGAACTACTGAGATTCTTTTCCTCTGTGTCTACATGGTTAATTCTGGTTGTCAACTGAGTTAATAACCAGTAGGACAATCTTAAGAACTAAATTCAATTCAGGTAAACAAGTACCTCTAGACCACATAGAAAAAGGACCAAAGAATGAACCACATTATTGAGGGGAAGTTTCATGAGGCTGTATTTTGAGCAGCTGACTCTGGTTTAGCATTTTCATTGACTTCTGAGAGTCTTCTGTCCAAGCCAGAGTTCTAGAAACCAGGTTATAGATTTCATACTGGTCCTGTTTAAAGTGAAGTAACAAGAATAGGCTAAGTGCCAGGCACTATGTCAATTTTGTGTAAAAAGTACGGTGCTTTTTACAAATATTACCTGATTTGATCCATATAACTGACCTGGGAGGTAAGTGCTATTATCATCCCAGTTTTACAGACAGATTGACCAGCACATAAGTGAGGCTGGATTCCAGGCCCAGTGCTCTTTATCTACCATGTCACTAGCTGCTTCTGGTGGCAGGGAAGGGAACACAATGCTTACTGAGATATGGTCATCAAGAACCCTGAAGAAACTTACAGGCAGAAGACCATGTGCTCCCTCCTCCAGCCAGAAGTATTATTACAGCTTTCCCTGGGAGTGCTGTGCTCCCAAAGCAAACAGAAAGGAAGAGGGAAAGGGAAGGGAATAAGCATTGATAAGGCACCTACTGATAAGTACCATACAACGGATACAGTTCCTGGAATCCGAAAGACTCAGATTCCTGAGTTCACATCTAGCCTTGGACATTTACTAGCTGAGCAAGTCACTTAACTTTGTTCGGCTCAGTTCTCTCACCTATAAAATAGCTGGAGAAGGAAAGAAAAAAAGCACCCCAGTATCTTTGCCAGGAAAACTCCAAAAGCGCTCACAACGGGCTGGCACTAAGGACCGAACAACTGCCATGCGGCGGGCACAAAGCTAAGGGCTTCACAAATATTATCTCACATCGTCCTCACAACAATCCTGAAAAGGAGGTGCTATTATTGCCATTTTAGGGCTTAAGAAACCAAAGCACACAGAGTAACTTGCCTAGCATCATATGGCTTGTGTCTGAAGCTGGATCTGAACTCGGGTCTTCCTGATTGCAGGCTGAGTTTCCTGCAACTAGGCCTTTGTCTTAGTGATACAGCAGATAAAATCTTAGTAATCTCAGTAGATGACATTTGAGGGTGTCTATCTGGAGATCTTTCATACTGAGTTTTGACCCATTTAATTTTATTAACCAGTGATTTATTTTATTGGTCAATGCCGCTAATATTCATAAAGGATAATGATCTAGACTCTTTACCACTCACCTCAGAGAGAGCTCTTTAGTGAATAAATTAGGAAAACCTAGGGGGCAAGGGTGATACCGAGAACATTAGTCGAGAATGTATGAGGAAAATGGAAAAAAGAAAAATCCAAGAAGCTGGCACAGACAGGAAAAGAAGGGTTCACCTGGGTTCATTGACATGTAAGTAAAAAAACAAGGAAACATTTAGAGGTGTGTTTGAGGGACTCCTATCCATTCAGCTAGTGACAAACCGAATACATTTAGCTGTATTTAGGAATCTTTATTTGAACATTTACTTTAATTGGGGCATTTTACTGTTTATAAATGGAAAGTAAAATTTATAAATTGCTAAGTAAATATTACATATGTAAACTTATTAAAAAACACAGTTTAATGTATTCAGAGGTGTATTCCTTCTTGCATTAGTTACCCACACCTGAATTATGATAATAACTGACACTTACATTGCACTTTGTGTCTACAGTCTTTTATGTACATTTTGTATATAATCTGATCCCATGAGCTCTGTGATGTTGAACATATATTATTTCCACTTTGCAGATGAGAAAAGTAAGGCTGAGACAGGTTAAGTGATTTACCTCAGGTCACATAAACAGTAAATAGGAGAGGCAATGCCAAAACCCAGGTCCTTCTGATTCTAAGTTTAGTGTTCCTTCAACTATATTATGCAACTGTCTAGAAGTAAAGAACATTTTTTCACTGTTTAGTAGCATTAGTGCCTAATGCTTTGTGAACCCATTTGGAGTTTTCTAAGTAAAGACATTGGAGTGGTTTGTCATGTCCTTCTCCAGCTCATTTTACAGAGGAGGAAACTAAGGCAAACAGGGCTGAATCACTTGCCCAGGGTCATACAGCTAGTAAGTGCTGGAGGCCAGATTTGAACTCAGGAAGATAAGTCTTTTTGACTCCAGGACCAGGCTCTATCCACTAAGCCGTATAACTGCCTTGTAAATAGCAACACTGTTTTAATACTGACTTCTGATCACCTACGGTTGTTAGTACTCTGAGATAAAGGCATAATCATTTAGAAGAAACAAAGACTCTATGAGATCTATCCCTGTAAATATGAATTCTTTTTACTGACATAAATCTCACACTTCCAACTTAACATATTATACACACTCCTTAAAAGCTCTATGCCATGTAAAAATGGATATTTCAAATATTGAAATTTGTAAAGTATAAGTCTCTTCCTATGGAAATCATTCTAGCTTCTGGATCAGCAAGAACTCTAGCATACCCAGGGTGGCTGCTAGCATAGGTTCTTAGATCTGCTTTTCTAAAGGAAAGCAACCCAAAATGTGTTAACAATCTGACTTTAATCAAACATATATCATTTACCTAGTTCAGGGGAAAAAGTCAGCACCCTGAACTTCAGAGAATACAAACAGAATACAAACACAAGTCACAAGCAGACAAAGAAAGAGATCAGCAGATGGGCTTCCAGCCGTCTGACCATCACATCCATAATGCATGTTCCATACATCAGTTACCAGAGAGGGAAGCACCAAAGTCTGGGTTTTCAAAGCTGGGGGGGCTCAACAGCTTCCCAGAGTCTCCGCTGGCCAAATCACACAACTCTTTCCAAAGTGAGCCCCAAAGCAAAACCTCACATCAGGGTACATATAGCCTTCTCCTAGATCAGAGAATGTCACAACTCTCTTGACCCACTGCTCAGTCACAAAGTAACAAGGTGTGGGCATTCCTGAAAAACAAGCCTCCCTCCACAGGCTCCATGTGACCACATTCAGCCTATTAGGGGGCAGAGGATATTTTCAAATCAGGGAAGGTTCTCAGAGTCACTTAAGCCTATCAACGGGCAGGGGAGGGGAAGATCTTCACATTCCCATAACAGCTTCAAATAATAAAATCAAAGTAAAAATGCAGCAAACTTTTAAAAGTAACTTTCTATTTAAAAGAAACATTCAGAGAAAACAATATAATTTTTGAGAACCTCTTAATAATGATATACAAATATGGAGAAAACAAAACAAAACAATGCACCAGTTGAGATAAGACTCGGATACTAATGCTGAGCAGATGATGGCATGCCTGATAGAAAAAGAGGCAGATACAGTACAGAGACTTCAGTGATGAGATCTAAGAAAGGTTCTCCCCACCTACCGGGAAATACGAGCTGGCATCCTCTAGCAGAAC
>JAQQSW010019967.1:0-10942 GCA_028646575.1 Pseudocheirus occidentalis
CAGGGGAGGGGCTTTACAGTGGGATTGCTGCTATGGGGTCGGGGCAGGAGCAAGACGGGGAGAAAATGTGTAATTCAAAAAATGTAATGAAAATGAATAATGTAAACAAGAAAACAAATAAAAACTAAATTAAAAAAAAAGAAAAAATCAAGTAAGAGAGGTAGAGGAAAAATTGGGAAGAGAAATGAAAGTTATGCAAGAAAATAAATGGAAAATAAGTCAATAGTTTGGTAATAGAGACACACAAAAATATCCTGAAGAAAATAACATCTTAAGGAACAGAAGAGGCCAAATGGTAAAAGAGGCCCCAAAAGAGGAGAATGCTTTAAAAATCAGAAGTGACCAAATGGAAAAGGAGGTACAAAATTTTCTTCATTGAAGAAAATAATTCCTTAAAAATTATGAAGCTAATGACAAATCAAGAAACAACAAAACAAAGCCAAAGGAATGAAAAAAAAAGAAGACAATTTGAAATATCCCATGGGGGAAACAAACTGACCTGGACAATAGATCCAGGAGAGATAATTTAAAATTTATTAGACTACCTGAAAACCACAGTAAAAAAAAGAGCCTAGACATCATCTTTCAAGAAAATATCAAGGAAAAGTGCCCTGGTAGTCTAGAATAGAAGGAAAAATAGAAATCTAAAGAGTCTACTCATCACCTCCTGAAAAAGATACCAAAATGAAAAAAAAAAGAATATTAGAGTCAAATTTCAGAGTTCCTAGTTCAAGGAGAAAATATTGCAAATAGCCAGAAAGAAACAATTCAAGTATTGAGCCACAGTCAGGATAACCCAAGATTTAACAATTTCTATATTAAAGGATCAGAGGACTTGGAATATGATATTCTGGAGGGTAAAGGAGGTAGAATTACAACCAAGAATCACCTACCCAGCAAAAATGAATATAATCCTTTAGGGAACCAAAAATGTAGAGATAGTGGACTTTCCAGCATTCTTGATGAAAAGATCAGAGCTGAATTAAAAATTTGACTTTCAGATACAAGCCTTAAGAGAAGCATAAAAAGGAAAATGAGACATTAATGCACTGTTGGCAGAGTTGTGGACTAATTTAACCTTTGTACAAAGCAATTTGGAACAATGCTCAGAGGGCTGTAAAACCATGCATGCCCTTTGACCTAGTAATACCACTACTAGGTCTGTAACTGAAAAGAGATTTTAAAAAATAAAGGAAAAGGATCTGCATGTACAAAAATATTCATAGTAGCCTTTTTTCTGGGGACAGAGAATTAGAAATCAATAGAGGAATGGCTGAACAGGTTATATAATTATGATGCAATACTATTGTGGTATAAGAAATGATGAGCATGATTCAGAGAAATCTGGAAAGACGTGCATGGGTTGATGCAAAGTGAGATGTATTGTTTACAAAGTAATAGCAATATTGTGAGATGATCACTTGTGAATGACTTAGCTATTCTCAGAAATAAAACAATCTAAGACAGCTCGGAAGGACTTAGGATGAAAAATGCTATCCACCCCAGAGAAAGAACTGATGGCGTCTGAATGCAGATTGAAGCAGACTTTTTTTCTTTTTTACCTTTTTATTTTTCTTGAGGTTTTTTTTGTCTGTTTTTGTTCACAACAAAATTATTATGGAAATGTTTTACGTGACTATACATGTATAAATTGCTTGCCTTTCTCAATGGTGGATATGGTGGGGAGGGAGGGAAGGAGAGAATTTTGAACTACCAAATTTAAAAAAATGAATATTAAAAATTATTTTTACATGTAACTGGGAAAAATAAAAGTTAAAAAGGAAAAGAAACAAAAAACAAAAAAAATTAGGGGAAGTGATAAGAGCATGGTATAGAACATTGATCTTGGAAATCAAGAGACTTGGATTTGAATCCTGTTTCCTTTAATTATGAGCTGTGTGATCATGATGAAATCAATTGAGATTCCTCATCTGTAAATGAGGATAATAATAATAATTGTCAGCTTCAATGACTAGCTGTATGACTTTGTGTAATTCACTTGACTTACTGTGCCTCAGTTTCCTAATCTGTAAAGAGGTGCTAATAATAGCACCTCCCTCACCTAGTTGTTATGAGAAGGAAAGGAGATACTAAATATAAAGCACAGTACAAATGCCAGATTGTTGTTGGTGGTGGTACTGGTGGTCCTTCATTCTCAAAGAAAACCAATGACATCAGGAGGGTGATATCTTGACTTGGAGGTGAATTATATTTGAGTGAGGCAGGGCTGTGCAACATCACTAGCCTCACTCTCTCCTCTGGAGTCATTCTGAGGCCACTGGCAAATATAGATCACATCAAGTGGAGATGGCTCTGCATGCAGTTAGAGAACTGGATCTTTTTAAGCTAAGGTCTTTCCCAGGTCTCAGTTTGACTGAAGCAATGCCTATTCAATTATTAAGGTTAGGTAAAAAATGAGGCAACAAATGACCTCTTTTACCTAGTCAAAAAAAATCCCAACGAAACTAATCTGGATGGGTAAGACCCTCAGGTTTTCTGACTGTAAGGATGTTGAGATTTGAAGATCTTCCATGCTCTTTGAACTTGCTAATGTAGTAGGGAGGGATGGAGCAAGAGAAAACTGGAACCAAGCTAGCATCCATGCTGATGACTAGAAGCAGTGGCAGCAGCTGTGGTTGAGGTACAAACTCCTTTTCTGAGCCAGCCAGAATCTCTTCTGGGGACTCCTGCTGAGGACTGCCAGGGATGGGAACTATGTGGGGCCAGAGCTGCTGGGAGCAAGCTGCCTGGACACTGAGCAGTTGTGTGAGTGAGAAGAGGATCTTAGCCTGAGGTAGCCTGTCCTGTTTTGAAGGCTTGAGAATGTGGGTGTTTACTCCTTTAACTACATGTGCCAACTTCATAACTACTGTGTTGGCTTTGATTTTCTGGTTTGGGAACTCAGTTTTCTGGTATTTAAATAAATGCTCTAGCTATATTTCTCATGTAGAAAGCCTGTTACATTTTGTGATTAATAACCATATCAGCATACTTATAGTTACTGTAGGCATTGTGAATACTCTATTGTTGATACACTGACCAGAATATAAAATATTGCTATTTACACTCACTCTGAGCCATCAAAACCTAAATGATGACCAACTGAGTCTTTGGCTGGAACCTATTGTTGGTTGATGAGTGAGAACCAGAACAACTTGAGTTTAAGGTATGGAATTACCTAGACCACAGGTTTATTATGAGAAGAACACTTTGCATATATTTCCTTCACTGAATGTCTTCAAGAAGAGAATTAAAAATATCTGTTGGATATATTTTAGAGAGAATTCTTGTTCGTATATGAGTTAGCTGATGACAAAAATCTAGTGTAACAACCACTGTGGCACAGGACTGCGATTGAAAAGCCCCTGGCATTTGTAGTTCTTCCCAGTTAGGGAAGGTCAGCCTCAGAAAAGGCAAAGGGTTGGACAGTTTTTCAAATATGCTGATGATTGAGTCTTTTGAGACTATGGATAGACAAAGGGAGAGGAGTCATCCCACAGCTTACAGTAATGCCACTTGGGGGAGCTGCTAGTGCCTGATACATCTGCAGTTCCTTTCTACAAAACCATAAAATATGACATGTTTAAGTGGACAAAAAGGGGAATTGTGTGTGACTGTGTGGTGTACTGCAAGTGTTCACCTAGAAATATGAGCTTGGAGAAATATAAACCTGCTGAAAGGACCATATGCCTTAACCCACCCTCACTTACTTCTGTTTGAATATTCTCCATTTTTTGAATATGTTTTACAGTTTTAACATTGTTTGACCAGTCCTTTAATTGTTGCATGTTCCTTTGTTTGGGGAATGAGGGTACAAAGGAAACCACACTTGAGAAAGGTTTAATTATAAACTAAAATATTCATTGCTAAGGGTGGTAAAGAACAAGAAACAGTATGAATATCCATATATTGACTATGAATAGTTAACAACTCCCCACTCCCCCCCAAACCCCAAACCCTACACTAAATTAATGTAATAAAATATTGTTGAGCAGTTATAATTGCAAAGAAGAGGAATTTAGAGAAATATAGGGAGATTTATATGAACTAATACAGAATGAAATAGGCAGAATTAAGAAAACACTTTCCTAAAAAGGACTACAATATTTAAAGCAAAAAAAAATCATTAAGTCTCAAGAATTAAAATAAAAAGATAATGAAAATTGTAGAGAATACTTAAAGGAACACATCTCCCTTTTCATAGATGAAAGGTGGGGCACCAGTAAGATAGAATATTGTATATTTTGTCTGACAAGAGTTTTTCATTGTATGATTTTTGCTAATTTTTCTTTGACAAAGGAGAGTTTTGGGGTGATCAGAAAATTATTGTGCTCTCCAAAGAGAGGAAAAGAGAGAAAAAATAAGAATGTACATAACTCTATGTTCTTTACAAAGGAAGAAAGAAAGAAGGAACAAAGGAAGGAGGAAAGAAACTAAGAAAGTGACCACAGGGGGGAAAAAATGGAAAACAATTTAAAATCAAAGGGTAAGGTCCTTTGTTTCCTCTTGCCTGGGCACATTCCTGTAATGAATTAGAAAAATTAAATCTCAAGTATCAAACTTCAAAATCTAAAAGCCCATATGTAAACATAATATGTGTAAACATTTACATATGTGTAAACATAATGTCTACAATATTATGAAATCTGCCTTTAATTCATCAGAGGCAGGTAAATACATAGTATCATAACACTAAGAAAGACTGAGCATAGGATATGAATAAGGGAAAACCTGGGGGGGGGAAAAAAGAAACATTCTACAAAGCAAATAATTGTAATTAGTGCAGTGTTTTCATCCTCATATTTGGGAAGAAGCAGAACAAGGTATTCTATCAATTTGCTCTTGGGTCAAAGACAGGAGAGGTCTAAAAGATGTTTAAAAGCTGAAAAGGGCTTCAATCAGGGTACTGATTTCTCTCCCCCCCTTTTTCTTGGAGAAAATATTTGTAGCAGAGTTAACTATGAAGAGTTTTAAAAGCAGTTACTGGCCTGGTTTTAGGGCAGGTATTTTAATGGCTTATCCATGCAAATTAATTACCAGCCTGTGTCAATTATCACCCAGAGCAAAACAAGTCACTGAAGCACATTTTACCTTAGAGCACAAAGAAAGAGGGACTTTGTGACCTTTTCAAAAAGAAACCAAGACTCTCATTCTCAGCAGTGAAATGTTTTGCTAACAAATATTCTCCATGCCTCGGGCATCTCTGAAGCACCCATTTATTTCTATGTTGTTTCTGGTTCTTTGCAAACTAGTAAATGAGGGTCACCGCAAAGTCACAGTAATTTCAGGTTTCTTGCAAATGTCAGCAGTGGGTTACATGGCATGTACAGTATCTGAATTGCAATAGCAAGGATTTCAAGTAATACTTGAGATATTTGTGCCCAAAGTTCAAATATTTAACTCTGAACTCTAGGGGGCAAAATGTAGCTAACTGAAGTTAGTTAGAAGTTACATTCCATTTTCTATAATGAAACTTTAATGTGTGTTTGTGTGTGTGTATGTGTGTGTGTGGCATAAAGACAATTAGAAGTTTAGCCACAAATCAGTTGCCATAGATTAGACTGCATCACAATGGCCATGATCTTATTACTATAATCAGGAAAAATCAAGGGAGTCAAGAATTTCCCCCAACAAAGTGTAAAAGCAGAAGTTTCAAAAACAGAGAACAGAATAAGGAAGCAGGATGAAAGGATCTCATGAAGGAGAATGAGCCTTCAGATGCTCTTAACTAGAAAGGTTTATACAGTGACTACTAGCATTTATATAACTTATGATTTGCAAAGCTCTTTATGAATGCTTTGTCGTTTCATGAGTTGTTTATTTCAGTCTTAATTTTACTATTCCTACTAGTCTTTATATTACATAAAATAGTAAAAACTTTCTGATTTTTTTTCTGATAAGAAGTGAATTCAATAAGAAGAGCTGAATTCAATTAAAAATGTCTTCATTAAGGGCCTACCATGAACCTGATCATAGTACGTGCTAGAAATACAAAGGCAAAATGAATCAGTCCCTGCTTTCAAGGAACTTACATTCATTCCATTGGTGGAAGCAACATTTGGAGATAAGTAAAAAACAGACTAATGGAGGGTGTTTCACAGATGACACACAGGAGGCATTGGAGTTTTTGGACTCCAGCCTCTAACAGGTTCACTCTTGATCTGGTGTAATGGTAATGGGGATTTGAGGATCTTCCCTGCCCCTTAATAGGCCAAATGTAATCACATGGAACCCCCAGGGGGAGCTTGCTGAAAGAGTGGTGCAGGGAGGAGCAGGAGAGAGCAGAATAACTAATAGCCAGCATCTTGGAGGCTGAGCAGCCAGTGTGAGTGAAAGAGGGGCATTTTAGCTTAAGAGGACCTGTTTTATTTTGAAGGCCTGATGGAGGGAAGGCTTGGGAATGTTGGTGTTTGCTCCATTGGTGATGTGTACCTACTTCTTGGTTTCTATGATGGATTTGGTTTTCTGGTTTGGGGATTTGACTTTTTGTTATTTGAATAAATGTTTTGGTTTTCTCTTCTATGTGGAGAGTTTTACATTTTGTGATTCACAACTATGCCAGCATATTCATAGCCGCCAAGGGTGCTGTGAATATCACATTGACATTATATCTGATTGGACAGGAAAACAGCTTTGGAGGGGTTAATAATCTTACTTTATTGTAGCCTATCCTTCTCAATGGGAGTTGCTGTTAATGGAACCACCAACTCATTCAGCATTCCATAACAATCCTTCTCACAGGGGCTGTTGTAAAGGGTGGGGGTGGGGCGGCAACTACCGCTGTGTCTCGATGGTGTAACTTGAAACAGGCACAGCTTGTGCACTCTCCTATATCCCCTCAAGCCTCAATGGGGGACAGTTGAGACAGGTACATGCATTCCTTTATGCATTATCCAAATACCAAATTCCCCATGGGTTCCTCTACGGATTCCCCATGGTTTCCCTTATGGATTCCCCACTAACTGACCAGTTCCCACTTGCTTTTTAGGGCAACAGAAAAAGAAGGCATCTTGCCAGCATTAAGTTCACAGGTTAACTTTAGCAATATTGTCATTCTGCACAGTCATAGTAAATATCACAGCATGTCACCACCGTATCTCATGGTGCAGTTGCAATAGGAGTGTCACTATAATTCTAAGAATTACTATCTAGGAAACTTGGGGCTATTCTGGGAGTTGTTATCTAACATTTTGGAAACTAAACATTGCCATGGCCATTGATCCTAAGAAACTAAACTCTAAAAAGGATAACAAAATCCTCCTTACATATAGAGGGATAGATGTATGTATGTATGTATGTATGTATGTATGTATGGATGGATGGATGGATGGATGGATGGATGGATGAATATTTTATTAAATAAATAAGAAAAAATTTCAATGGTGAGTGCATAGATGTAAGATGAAAGGGCAGTTGTTAACAATAGAACAGTGTTTCTAGGGAGCAATAGCATCAGGGTAGAGAAAAGTGAAATTGGGATGGCATAGATGGATATGAAGGAGGAGGAAAGTAGAGTGCCAGAGAAGGGAGCTTGGCAACAGTTTAGTGTCAGAGGGATTCACAATGGAGTCATTGAGAAGTAGATGGTTAGGACCTTCACAAGAACAAAAAAACAATGTGGATTCTGATCCCTGAGACCAAAAAGGAGAGGTGGGTGGGGCAGGCATAGGGGATACAATGATAATACCTGACTCTATCTGATGATTAAAGCACGGACCCATAGAATCCTGGGGAAACAATGGTTAAAGAGGGGGAAGGGATATTTGAGATACTTACCCTGAACTTGTTAAGTTCTCCCCAAGACTCATTCCAATGTTTTAAGAAAATTGGACATGGCTGTTGTAAATGAACTATGTATGGGGTTATTAGTAGGATTACTCATCTAGAGCTAAATGGCTATCTCAGGGGTGATCTAATCTGATACTGTCCTTTTGCAGATGAACCTTAGGAAGGCTAAGTGAATTGACAAAAGTCATAATGTTGTGCTCTAGTTCAAGTCCTGAGACACCTGCCCACTACCTGAGGGTGGCCCACCTGTGTCCCACCATTAAAGCCCCAAGCCCTTTTTATATTTTTGCCTCTCTGCCCCTGTTTCTCTGTCATAGCCTGTAATTGCTTAAGACATAATTCTGGGCATGTTGCCAAAAGGCACCCCAACTTCCTCAAATTAGCATTCTGTATTTTTCCTATACTGTACAAGGATTAGCTTAGGTGCAAGATTAGAGATCACATCATCCTGTTCCAACACCTAAGCAGGGGCCTCACACCCCTTGCCCAGAACACAACCCTGGTCTTTTCTAGGATTTTCCATTCCCCGTGATCCAGCATCCAGACCCCACATCCCCTGCCCAGAACATGACCCTGGGACTTTTCAGTCCCCCATCTTATGATCATGCACCCCACCTGTTCTGGGAGAAACTCTTATGTCATTGGGGGTTGGACCCTAATGCATGTGTACCCCTGAGCTGTATTCACAAAATAGCTAATCAATCCGCTCTTTTGGCTTCTGTAATGTCATAGCTTTGGCTAGCCCCCTTCCCTGGTTTTGGTTCCTCTTTTTCGTCCATATAATCAAGTCTGTGAGATTCATTCGGGACTGCTAATTTGAGTGAGAACTCTGGAAGTCGCGCTTGATCAAGAAATCCACACCTAAAGTTACCTCGAACCCAGGTCTCGGCTCGCTCTTATTCTTGGCACAACAATACTAAGTGTATATGGCAGAGAAAAATTTTCAACTTCGAAACCTAGACTTTAGATTCAATGTTCTTTCTGTTGAATTATTCATATGTTTATTGTGTAGAAAAGCCTACCTGTCCTGAGGTCTGTTGTAGTGTCTTAAAAGATGGCAGAATAGACATTTCCATCCTCTTTTCCTCCTACCTTTCTCCAAGGGAGACTCATTCTTGCCACAAAGGAGAGCAGGAAGTTGGGATGGGTGGCCTCTACTCTCCTCAGACAGAATATTGAGTGATAATTACATCTGCCTGCTCCATTAATGTTATTAGTCTGGGGTTATGATAAGGTTCAAACTAACTTTTGATCTCTTTGTCATTTGGGGAGGGGGAGAGGTGGACCACAAGCTTTATATCCAAGGCTATACTTCTTCCCACCAAATACCAATTTCACAATGCATATACTTCATGAATAGCAAAGAAGAATCAGGGAAGGTATATATAGGAGAATATAAACCACACAATACAGAATGAAGGCACTGGGAGCAAGTTAACTCAGCTCAACATGGAAAGAAAATTCTAGGTGTCACCCGAGGGAAAACTCCCCATAATTTTCTAGTATACTGAGCTGTGGACGGGGACACGATGGAGAATTCTGGCTCTTCTTATGTCTTCCCAGAATCTTTTCCTTCAGCAAACTTGGGGTTGGTCACTTCCATCTTCCCTATTAACTATGGAAACCAAAAGTGCCTGAAATAACTTGAAACTCAAAGACGGTCTAAAGACTGGGGAGTCCCAAAGAGGACTGAAGAAGGCCGGAGCTCTCCCATTCTTGGTGACTCTGCCCTGTCTTTCATGCATTCATCTCCTTCAAGGAAAGAGAACTACACCAATGAGCTTTGGGCAGGGGTTACATTTTTATTTTTCTCTGACTCTTTGTGATACCATCAGGGGTTTTCTTGGCCAAGATTCTGGAATGGTTTGCCACTCCTCCTTCAGCTTATTTTATAGATAAGGAAACTGAGGCAAATGGGGTTAAGTGACTTGCCCAGGGTCACACAGCTATTAAGTATCAGGGGCCAGAACTGAATTTAGGTCTTCCTGACTTCAGGTCTGGCACTCTATTCATTATGTCACTTGGTTGACCAAGGTAAACGCTATTACTTTGTCATATTATTTGGTCCTCACAACATCTCTAGGAGGACCTTATTTTGTAGATGAAGAAATTGAAGCAGGCAGAGAGCATAAGTGTCTTGCCCAGGGAGAGTTGGATTAAAATTTTCTTTTAAGTTCTAAATCTCTCTGTGGGACTCTGTCTCTGTTTCTGTTTCTCTCTTTCTTGGAGGCTTTTGATGTAGGAACTTGAACTTTGTTGTCTTCTTCTGGTTGTATGTTTTTTCATGATGTTTTTTAAATTTGTTTTCTTGTTTACATCATTCATTTTCATGACACTTTTGAATTACAAATTTTCTCCCCATATTTCCCCTCCCCCAACCCTGAAACAAATCCCACTGTAAAGCCCCTCCCCTGCTCTGCTCTCTTACTTTCTGGTAGGGCAGGGAAGGTCTCCCTATCCCAGTCCCTGCGTATCTTAATTCCTAGTTGCAGGTATTGCAGAACTTTAAATTCTAGATTCTTTTGATTCTTCCCATGTCACCCACCCTCACTGGAATGACAATCAATTCAATACAGGCTGTGGATGTGTGATTATACATGACATCTTCATAGTGGACATATTGTGACAGTTATCATGTCTCTCCTTCCTATCCCTGCCCCCCTTGTTCTGTTCTCTACCCTGTCCCAGTCCATTTACTGCAGTGTGTGCTTCCACATCCCTCCCCCAGACCCTGCCCTCCCCTTCATCATCCCCCATCTCATACACATGACTCCAACTCTCCTGTGTGGCATGATGCCCAGTTTAGAGTTTATGCTTTTTCTTCCCTAAGCCAAATTCAATGAGAGTAATTGAAAGTAAAGCTGTAACAGTTATCCCTTGCCTCTTCTATATGGGATAATCAACCCCATTTTGTCTCTCCCTGTCTCCTCTCATTCTAGTCCTCTCCCACCTCTGAATTTCGCCTTTTAAAGTATCATCCCTTTGTATTCAATTCATCCTATACCCTCTATATACACTTATACACACATGCTCAGATATGCATTAATACACATATATAGCCTCCCATATAGACATATGTGCAAGTATACATACATATACACACATATATATATATATATATATATATATATATATATATATATATATATATACA
>JAQQSW010019968.1:0-10942 GCA_028646575.1 Pseudocheirus occidentalis
CTGGGTAATTGATTCATGGTTTTAATCCCAGCTCCCTTAATCTTCAAAATATCATATTCCAGGCCCGTTGATCCCTCAGTGTAGAGGCTGCCAGATCCTGGGTTATCCTGATAGCGCGTACACAGTATTCAAATTGTTTTCCCTTGGAGGAGCTCCCTGCCCTGCTAGAAAGCTAGAGAGGTGTTGGAGGAGGGCATAAAAGGGAACAGATTGTGGGAGGGGTCTTACAGTGTGATCAATGCTCTGGGCTGGGGGGTAGGGACAAAAAAGGGGAAAAATTTGTAACTCAAAACCTTGTGGAAATGAATGATGTAACCAAGAAAATAAATTAAAATAAAAAAAATAAAAAAAATTGTTTTCCCTTGGAAGCCTGTAACATTTTCTCCTTTAACTGGGTATTCCGGAACCTGACAATAACATTTCTAGGAGTTTTCTTTTGGGGATCTTTTTGAAGAGATGATTGGTGAATTCTTTCCAAGTTCTAATTTGCCCTTTGAGTCTCAAACATCAGGGCAATTTTCTTTGAGGATTTCTTGAAGGATGCTTTAAAAGTTATTTTTTTGGTCATAGGTTTCAGGTAGACCAAAAATTTTCAAATTGTCTCTCCTGGATCTGTTTTCCAGGTCAGTGGTTTTTTCAAGGAGTTATTTCACATTGTTTCTCTTTTTTCATTTCTTTGTAACTGTTTAATACTATCTTGATTTCTCATAAAGTCATTAGCTTCTACTTGCTCCACTGTAATTCTGAAGGAATTATTCTCTTCAAAATTCTTTTTAGATTCTTTTTCCATCTGGCAAATTCGACTTTTTGAGGCATTCTTCTTCTCGTTGACTTTCTGGGCCTCTTTTGCCATTTGAGTTAATCTATTCTTTAAAGTGTTGTTTTCTTCACTAAGGTTGTTAACTCTGTTTTCATGATTTTCTCGCATCATTCTCATTTCTCTTCCCAATTTTTCCTCCAGTTCTCTTATTTGGTTTTCAAAGTCCTTTTTCAGTTGCTGTATAGCTTTAGGCATTCTTCAATTGTCTTGGAAGCATTTGTTATGGGAGTTCTGACTGGGTTGTCTTCCTCCCATTCCATGCTTTGATCCTTTTTGTCCACACGAAAGGATTCTAGAGTTTTATTGTTGTTCCTATTTTGCTTTGTTTTCCTCATTTTGGCCAGTCAATTAATTGGTTGGATTTTTTTTATCTTTGTGAAACTCTGCTTCCAGGGGGAAAGCTGTGTTCCAAATCGCTGTGGTTTTCTCAGCTGCCGGAGCTATTAGGGGGGTTTTGCAAGTTCCCCCAGCTTTGGCTTGCTGAAAGCGCACCCCAGGACCACCACCCAAGACCATGGACTGGATCCAGGCTGCTCAAAGCAAGAGCACTTGGCCCTGATCAATTGATTCAGCTCCTCTGTGGAATCTGCATCCCAGGGCCTCTGAAGCAGCCCGATGGGGGCCGCAGCTGGTTCCAGCAGTTCCCTTCCCCCACTTCTTCCTTGCCCTGGGGGCAGATTGGCTGAGCTGCTTTTCCTCCCCCAAATTTAGTTTAAAAGTTTTACTTTCACTAACTGGCTCTCATCCTGGTTTGCTGGATTTGAAGATCCCTTCAGTAGGTGCTTTATATCTTCTCTGAAGTAGACTCAAGCTGAGGTTTGGGAGGCTCGGCTCCTCCTGGTTGCCCTGGGCCCTGGCCTGGCCATGGATGTGTTTTGGGGCTGGGCTGGTCTTGTCTCTGGCCTGTCAGCCTGCTGGATGAGCCCCTCCTGCCACTGCCCCTCTCTAATCCTGTTTTTTACTCCTTGATAGATGTGTAGGTGCCGGAGGTTATAGATCTTCTCTCCTGCCAACTGGCTGCTGCACAGCTTGGCTTGGCTCAGCTCAGCTCCTTCCTACAGCCCCAGGCCTGGCCGCGGACTTGGCTACAGGCTGGGCCGGCCTCTGCTCCTGGCTCAGTAAAATGAGCCTCTGCTGCCAAGCTGCCTGCAGCAAGAGATGTTTTTTCTGTATTTTTGTGAGTCTGCGAGTCCTAGACTTTGTCTGGGGTCATATTTTATGGGTGTTTTGGGTGGTTGTGTGGGAGCTGGGAAGCCTTGCTGCTTCTATGCTGCCATCTTGGCTCTGCTCCCCTCCTCAGGTATTTCTAAAACAATTCTGCTCTTTATTTCTTATAGCACAATAGGATTGCATCAGAATCGTATGTCACAGCTTGTTCAGACATTCCCCAATTGATGGGCAATACCTCATTGTCCAATATTTTTAACACCATAAAAAAGTTGCAATAAACATTTTGTATAATCAGGTTCTTTTTGCTTGTTTTTAATGTATTTGGGACATAAACTTAGTGGTAATATTCCTGAGTTAAAGGATGTGCAGAGTTTTATAGGTCTTTGAACATACCTCCAAATTGATCTTCAGAATGTTTGTACTAGTTCACTACTTCACTAAGAGTGAATTGGAGTCCCAATTTTTCTGCATTCTTTCCAGAATTTGTCATTTGACTTTTCTTTCATGTTAGTTGATCTGACACATGTGAAGTAGTTTATCAAAGCTGTTTTAATGAACATTTCTCTAAGTAGTGGTGAGTTAGAATATTTTTGTGTGACTACTGATAGCTTTTATTTTTTCTTTTGAAAATGCCTATTCATATCCTTTTACTACTTATGAAGTTGAGAGTAACTCTTATTTCATAAATTTGGTTATGTTGCTTACATATTTCAGAAATGAGGCATTTACCAGAAAAAAATTGCTAATTTTTTCCTAGTTTCCTGTTTTCCCAATATTTTGGACTACATTAGCTTGTTAGTGAAAAACTTCTTTTTTTAAAATTTCGTGTAATCAAAATTAGTCATTTTATATCCTTTAATACTCCATATCTCTTGTTTGGTTTCAAAATCTTCCCTTATGTTTAGATTTCCCAGGTACATTTTGTCATGCTCCCTAATTTAATTATATCACTCTTTATGTTAAAAGTCTTGGATCTAGTTTGACTTTATCTGGGCATATGTTGTGATATATTGGTCTAAGCCTAGTTTCTGCAAACTTCTTTCAAGTTTTACCAGAAGTTTTTGTCAAATTTTGAATTATTAAGTCAAAAGCTTAAAACTTTGGATTTCTAGACTATTATGGCTACTTACTATTGTGAATTGTGACCTAATCTATTCCACTGATCTGCCAGTCAATTTCTTAGTGCCATACTACTTTGATGACTATCACTTTGTAATACAATTATTTCCTCTGTTCAAATTCAAAATTATTTTGCTTAATATAATCATATTGTGCATAACTCATGACACCTTGGTATTTTATTGAAACAACAGAATCAAAGTTCAAAGTACCAAGGCATTCTGTTAGTAGTGTTTTCTTTTCCATCTCTGTGATTGCCTTGTGAGGTTTTTGTTTGTTTTTATCATTTTTTTTAAATTCAGATTTCTTTCTAAAAATAATTTTAGATTATGCAAATTACTGATAATATAAGACATTTTCTAATAAAGGGCAAAGTAGGCTGAAGAAAGAAACTATATAAATATTTGAGAAGATAATGACAAAATACCATTTCATAAATGTTTGGTGTCAGTGCAAATCACAATTTTTAACTCAGTAAGAATTGCAAGAGACATAAATGGAAATTAAAGAGAAGCTAATCTATAACAGATGTTATCAAGACTTTTTCCCCCACTCAGAACATAATAAACATATGGAATGGTCTATCAGACACGATTGCTGAGGCAAACACAAGGATCATTCAAGAAACAATTAGATGCTGTTCTAAAGAAATAGAATACTTTACAGGGATGAGCCCTGGTGGAGCTATAGTCCTGATGGGCAAATAGCTCCAACTGAACCACTTTATGTTCCTATATTCATTTGAATGTAAATATCACCACAATAGAACTTATTTCTAGGTTTGGGAATGCTGTAGAGAACCTTTTTTAAAGAAGGAAAAGCAAGAATGTTTATAGTTTTCCACATCTAGAATTTAAAAGGCCCACATGTTGTGAGTTTGTATTCAATGTCTTTAAAGTTGAAAGAAAAACTGTTTCTACTCATCTAGATTTCTTTGCTTTGGGATGGTATACAATTGAGCTAAGGGATATACATTCTGAAAGATATATATTTAAGATTTTCCCCCCAAAGGACCTGCTATGAAAACCTTTAATAGAGCAATTTTTCTGGAAGAAAATGGAAGACTAGGAATATATACATTCAAATCAACACATAAGAAAAAGCATATTAGAAAACTTTCAAAAAAAATCTAGATGGCTTTTAAAGTCTCAAATATAAAATTCTGTCATGTAATTTTCTAAAAACAATTAAAATAAATCTATCATAAACCATATCTATTACACTGTAATAGCATATTTATAATGAAATATTGTCTAAATATCTAATTAACGCATTAATTAATGAAGACATGGCTTATTCAGTATAATATATATTCTAAAACAAAACAAAAGAATAGGGAGGACATTGAGAATCATGTAGAGGAATGTGACCAGGAAGATAAGGGACATGTAAACTATATCTTAAGATATTCCTTTGTAAGAACTAGAACGTTTAGACTGAGAAAAGGAACAATTAGAAGGACACAGGGGAAAGATGCAAGAGGAATGAAAGCTATTGTTTTTTGTTTTTGTTTTTTGGTTTTTGTTTTGCTTTTTGGAAGGCAGTTGGGGTTAAGTGACTTGCCCTAGGTCACACAGCTAGTTTTATGTGTTAAGTGTCTGAGGCCGGATTTGAACTCAGGTACTCCTGACTCCAGGGCCGGTGCTCTATTCACTGCTCCACCTAGCCGCCCTGAAAGCTATTGTTAAGTATTTGAAAGACTGACATGAAAAATAATTCAATTTATTTTCTTTGATCCCAGAAGGCAGAATTGTAAATAATTAGTACATATTTCATAGAGGTAGATATTTGTTCAAAAAAAGGAAAAAAGAACTTTCAACAATTATGATTATTGAAGAAAATGATGAGCTGTTTTAGAAGCTGATAAGTGTATCCTTATTAGAACTGTTCCATTAAAAAGGAAATGACAACTTGTTGGGAATGTTATTGAGAAAAATAGCATGCCAAGGTAGAAAATGAGTTACATAAGATTCTTTCCAACTCTGAGATTCTGTGACTTCTGGGCATCATAACAGTATTAATTCACCAGAAATGTAAAATTCCTTAAAAATAGAACACCAATATTCATATAAAGCCATTTATGTACCATTCCAAAATTTTGATGTTTCAGCAAATTTTAGTAATCAGTGCAGCTTTGCTAGTTTTTTTATATTTCAATAATACACTAATATGTAAAGATGAGGTATGAAAGAGAAGGCAGATTTTTTCTTGGAAAAAGTAAAATTTGTGATTTAAGTACATGTATGTGTTTATTTATGTCCATGTGTGTATGTGCAATATACACACACAAATACACACACATATATGAACACAAACACACACATACACACACACCTTTACATAAGATTCTCCTTAGTAATGGAAACTGATTTCAGTGTTGCCTGCCTATGTGAGGAATGGAGTTGGTGAGAGCTAGGGAGGAGAGAAATCCTGGTTTTTAGCTACTGGAAACCTTATCTCGATAAGACAAGTTATTTCAGACTTTCCTCATATTCTTTAATGGAAAGAAAGCTGCTGAGAAGAATCCAACATGTAAAAGAGCAAGCAACCTCAATCATGTCCATATGTCCAGATTACTAATGTTAGAGACAAGCTAATTTCCCCTTGAGTGAGATATAAGACTCTCTTTTTTGAGCTGAGCTATCTTGCTTACAAAGAGAGAGTTTGTTCACTCTGTATATTGATTGGTATGTAGATTTTTAATGTATAATTTAGTTTATTTCTGTTTAATATCACTTTGGATAAATGTTTAATTTGTTATTTGATATGCATATTCATTGTTGATCTGATATTTCTTGCAAAGGGAAACAAGCCTTAGATATAATGCTTTAGTTGCTCTTTTCCTATTGAACAATAGAGAATAGAAATGCACTTTGAACCTGAAAATTACTTCCCTTAGATTTACAATATTTAAGGGAGCAGATGGATATAATTCTGGCCTGGTAGTTTCTCTACTCTCCTCAGAGAAAGGAATTAATAGGCCAGAATTATATCTATCCATCCATATGTATGTGCATGTGTATATATGTGTATATGTATGTGTATAAGTGTGTATACATATGTATATGTATGTATATATGTATACTTCATAGATACATCTTGCTATGTGCACATTTACATACATGCATACATGAAAATTTTGCATATTTTATATATACTTCTTGTTTTTTTCATTAAAATATGAACACGTTGAGAGCTTGTATTATTTCATTATTTTTTTGTATCTCCAGTGCCTAGTATAATATCTTATATATGTATATTTGCATACAAATCTGTTTTTATGTAATATAGGTGTGTATAGTATATATGCGCATCTGCATGCATGCATGTGTGTATTTCTACGTTTGTGTGTATGTATGCATGCATGCATCTGTATTCACACGCAGACACACACATACTCTCTAGTATAGAAATCACTGAGTCAAAATGACTCAGTTTAGTAACTTTTTCACATTAATCTAAATTTCTTTCAAGAACAGATTAATCATTTCTTAACTCCACCAGTAATATTCTAATATGCCTTTCTTCATTGCTCGTCTAACATTAACTTTTCCCATTTTATATCATGTTTGTTAATTTCTATGTCTGAGGTGAAATTTTATTGTAGCTTCAAATTACATTTCTCTTATCAATAATTCAAAACAGGATCAAGTTTAGACATGTGCTTTGCAATTTTTAAATTAATTTTTATAACATTGACCACTTATTTTTTGATGTATACTTCTTAATTTCTTATGTATTTTGTAATTTCCTATATTTTTACCTTTCGATTTGTTGCTGATGTTCAATGCATTTTTTTCAAATTACTATTTATCTTTGAATTTTTCTTTGATTTTTTTCATTAAAATTTTATAGTCACATTCCTTTATTTTATCTCTTTATTGTCTTTATATCTTTTCTTCAGTTAAAGGTTCTCTTCTTGCCATATAAGAGTGAATGATACTCATTTTTTATTTCTATTTTTTGGCACTTTGACCTTTTATGTTTAGGGAAATTCTTTATTTTTAGTTTATTAGAGTATATAGTGAGATATTAGTCTGAACTCAATTTTTGCAAATCTGTTTTTGAGTATGCAAAGTTCTTATATACATAATTCTTAAAGTAACTCATGTTCTTGTTATTATCAAATGCTAGGCCTCTGTTTTAAGTTGCATTTTTATCTAGTGTTTTTTCTTTCCTTATTGACTTTTGTGTTTGATTTTTTAAACCATTGTTTAATTAATATGATATTCACAGTACCTATGATTGCTACAAATATGGAGGCATAATTCTGAATGACACAATGCAATGGATTCTTGACATGGAAGATAGAATCAAAACCTTTATTCAAACAGCAAAAGCTGAATCTCAGAATCTGAAAGTCAAATCCATGATAACAACAAATAAATCTATACACAATAACAATGCAGGGTACAATTAAATCTGTAAGCCTTCTCCCTTCTAGGGCCTTCTTCCAAAAGAACATTCATAGCTTGCTGCCTGCTTCCTTTTTCTCCTTCAGATCTCTCAGCCCTGTTCCACCCTTCCTGTTCTACTGTTCACCAAGCTCCTCCCATCAGAGGCTTCATGTAACTCAAACTCATGTGTCTTAGATTTTAAAGTGCCTTAAGCAAGTCACATGGGCCTATTAATGAATGGGAAAGATCATCTCATTTACATTATCATTACATCCACTATGAATACTTTTACTACTGTTTTATGCTAAAGTTTTAGGTCTTTTAATGAGAACCCCTTTATTCTTTTCATCCTTGAGATTTTGCCAGTTTTATTCTTCCAAATAAAGAGATTCCCCCATTCACTATGAAATATGAAGGTGGTGATATAACACAATAACTTTGGAAGAGGATCTCTTTCACTTAAAAATATTATCCATAGCCATGCTCTAGATGCTGTAATCACAAGCAAAATGGCACTTTGCCCCTTGTTTCATATATTGTAATGGCAAGCAAAGTGGCACTTAGCTCCAGGTTTCACCTATTCAAGTGATTTATTTTTAATCTTTGCCTGTGATTATATCAAGTGTTTGTAGGAAACAGTATATATTGTGTTGTCCTTAATAGACCTAAGGAGTTTGAAGAACTTCTCTGCCCTTAATGAACCTAATGTCATCACATGGAGCCCAGGATGGGAGGAACTTGCCAAAAGAGGGCAACAAGAAGGGTGGAACAGGAAGGAGCAGAGCATGTAAAAGTTCTGGGGCCAAGTAAAAGGAAGGAGAAATCTTGTGATTTTGGCAGTCTGCCAGTATGCTCTCTCTGTGTTGATGTTACTCTGTCAGACAGAAGCAATGTGTGTGAATATTGTTGTAATTCTGCTAAGCTTAATGTGTGTAAATAATGTAGTCGTTTTGTTAAGCTTTGTCTTCCCAGAAACAGAAACTGTGAAGGGTTTGGACTAGTCACTAAGAGCTTCAATATGGAATAGGGGCAGAGAGCTGCCTACCTGTGAATCCAGGCAACGGTGGGATGAATCTAGGCAAAAGCTGGGAATGTGGAAGAGGAATCATGGAATTTGGAAGTCAGCCACAAGTCAAGATGAAAGGACCTTTACTTTGGTTCTTAGATAATGACTTACTGTGACCTAGAAGTAGAAGATCTTTGTACTTTCCACTTTCTCTTAAGGAAGATTGCTCTTTAATGATGATTGAGTTAAGGATGATTGAAAGACAGCCACCAATCAAGATGAAAGAAGACTTTAGATGGGTGTTATATATTGATTCAGGAGACTGTGACTTACTAAAAGATATCTTTTTTATAAGACGTTTTGGCCACCTTAGTAATAACTTGTTATGTTATATCGATGTGAATGTTTTGCTTTAGTTTATTTTGCTGAATAGAAAGTTTACTATACTATGTGATCAGAACCTTAAATGTATTCATAGCTGCAGTCCTTAGAAGAGCTGCTTGTGCTTGGCTTTACAAATGCAAATGCATACTCCAAAGTTGATTTCAATATTACTTGAATGCATTTGAGCCTGCAGAATGGAAAATTTTACTTATTGAATGTTGAGTGATATTGCTTAATTTTTATTTTCATACAAATACACACACACACACAAACACACACCTTGGGTAGGTAATATGGGCAGCCACTGTAGGCTAATGGGTTATGTGTCAATATTGAGTAAAAGAAAAATAACTTTAAAAATTTAATTTTATGACGAAAGACTAAGTGGATAGCAATTATTTAAAATGCAGGAGATAAAACTGGAAGATATTTTTAAATTACACAAAATAGGTACTTAGCCTATTATCTTAATTGGCTTAGATAATAATGGTCAAGCATGATTGTACAAGAAGCAAACGTGAGGATGGTGTCCTAGTTGGATAGCTTTAGGTGCTCTACAAAGAAGAATCTTTCACAATCTACTAGAAGTATGTACTCTTTGATGTGGACACTTCAAGTTCATCCATATACTGTAATGAGAAGAGAACCAATGACATCAGGAAGGTAATGTCCTGACTTGCAAGTGAATTGGATTTAAATGAAGCAGGGCTATGCAAAATAATCAGCCTCACTCTCTCCTCCATATCCCTCTGAACCCAGTGGTAAGATATAGATCAGGATAACTGGAAATGACCCCAGATGCAATGGGAGACCTTGACCTTTTTAAGCTAAGGACTTCTCCAAGTCTCATTTTGTCTGAAGTAATACTCATTCAGTGATTAAGCTTAGGTATGAAATGTGGCAAAAATGGCTTCTTTTACCCACTCAAAAAGAAAAATATCAATCTGAAAGGGAAGATCTTCAGGGTTTCTAGTTGGAATGGAAACAATTGCTATTTATATTCACTCTGAGCAAACAAAACCCAAACAATAACCAATTGAGGCTTGGGCTGGGACCCATTTTTGATCAATCAGTGAAATCCAGGGTGATTTGTGTTTAAGGCATAGCCTAGTAGCTCTATTTGAATCTCAATGCATTTTATCAAAGTCTTGTTTCCCAGACTGCAATGTCAAGAAATTTATATTCCTCTGGGCAGAGAACTTGCACATAAGTGTAGGATTCCACATAGTAAGGATGGAAGGGGAAAAGGAAAAAAGGGACTGGAATGAGAAAGGAAGAACCAAATAGAAAATAAATGGGATTTCCATGGAAAACAGATGGAAAAAATCATTGAGCTTTATTATAATATATCCATATTTCCCATGAAATCACTATATAGTAATGTATTTTTTTCTTTTACAACACTTAAAAAATCTCACTACTTTTGTCCTTAGTAATATGTGTTGATGAAATATTTACTGTAGGTATTTTGAACTTTCTACTGAGGAAGATTTGTCTTCCTGAATTTAGGCTTTGTGCTCTATCCACCTAGCTGAATAAAACAAATATCCCATGAAATCAATAAATGAATTAAACATTTATTTACTCTCTGTCATGCTTCTGTTACTGTGCTAGACTCTTGCAGTACAAAACTACAATTAAAAAAAATTGCCCCCCTCCAAAAAAAAAGTTATGTTTTCCTGTAAGGGAAGGGAATAAATATTTGTATGGCAAATACTGTGTACCAAGCACTATAATAATTGCTTTTATAGCTATTATCTCATTTAATTATCAGAATACACTGAGTAAAATATTGTTACTATTTTGAATTTTTCATTTGAGGAAATGGAGGCAAGAGAAGGTTAAGTTATATAGCCCAATGCTACACAATTAGTTCATATCTGAGATAATATGAACTCATTTCCTCCTAATTATTGCCCCAGTACTTTGTCCCCTGCACCATTTGGTCCATGGGTAAATAAATTCAGAAGACACAAATAAATTCAAAGTGAAGAAGAAGAAGAAGAAGAAGAAGAAGAAGAAGAAGAAGAAGAAAGAAGAAGAAAG
>JAQQSW010019969.1:0-10942 GCA_028646575.1 Pseudocheirus occidentalis
CTGCTGCTGAATAATGGGACTTGTCCATGTCTCTGCCCATTAGGACGATGGAAAGTCATCTTGCATGTGTTCAGAGCTCGGTCCTTCCTCTTTGTTAGACTAGAAAGAATTCTTTGTTAATACTATAGGGGAATGAGCAATTCAAGGCCCACACTCTGTCTAATCAATGAATGCTTGTATGCTTTCTTAAAGCTCAATAACTTAGGCTTATAGGTTTAAAGCACTGAGTATCACCAGAAAGGGAAATATTAAAGGTTATCACATCACAAAATTTTGGGCTTTGAAAAGGGTATATCTAAATTAAAGTAAAAAGTGCTAAGCACAGTGCCTGACCCATAGCAGGTCCTTTGCAAATGCTTCTTCCTTCTCTTAGAGTTAGCTGAAAGGCACCTCAAAGGCCAGAGAGTCCAACCCATCCCCTCCCACAACATAGTCAATGACTAGATACCTTGCCTTTGCTTGAAGGCCTCTAGTGGAAGGAAACTCATTTCTTTATGAGACAGTCCAGTCTAATTCTGGATAGCTCTAATCTGTTAGCAAGTTCTTCTGTACATTAAACTTTGCTCATTACAACTTAGGTTCATAAGTATTGAGCTGCTCTTAGATGACTTCTACTCTACTCTGACTCTCACAATCTGGATTTGAATTCAGGTGCTCCACCTCTAAGCACTACTATCACTGCACCATGGGACTTCTTCCACCCTCTGCTTCTAGTTTCACCTGCTGCAATAAATGACCTTACACCACGTATTTATTTCATATCCTGTGACAAATAAAAATTATGACCATTGATCAGAAGGCAACAATAATAAATGGAATTTACACATGATTTACAGACTGAATTTTTCTTGACTGTCACAAAAACCCTGTGAATTAATATTGTTATCCTTATATTATGGATGAGGAACCTGAGGTTCAGAGAGATTAACTGAACTGCTTGGTGGAGAACTAAGATTCTAATCCAAGTTTTCTGACTTCAAATGCTTCTAACTATGACTAAAGGATTTCAAGTCCCTATGAGTCCTGAGAAGAACATTTCTTCTTTATTCATTACCAAAAAGATGCAGATTATTTCCATCATACCCACTAAGTAATTACTGAAGTTTAAAAATCCGTACCCTGGCATCCAAAAACATTCACTGAACTAAGCAGCATGAGAGGAAAGCCAGGAAAGCTGGAAGGGACCTTACAGATCACCTAACAGGATCTCCCACTCAGTGCAGGAATCTCCTCTTCAATGTCTCAGAAAAATCAATCATCAGTCTTTTGTCTGCATGCTCCTGTGGAAGGGATATTCATGACAGAACAACATTTCCCTCACTGAACCTCATACTGTGAGAAAAGACATGGAATCAGATAACAAACTTCAAGTTTTGAGCTTCTTGGGAGAAAAGGGCACTGTGCATTTCAAATGTTAAGCCGTCTTAAGAGTACACTAAGTTGTAGAGGATAATAAAAACACAATGTCAAAGGCATCCAGGTACAGAGAATTAACGAGGAGAGGAAATGAAAGAGATACAATCTTAAGACTATCAGTATAAACAACTATCCTGGTATGCCACTCACTTTAAACTCACATTAGGAATATTCACGGACATTTACAATAAGTTTAAAAAAAAATAAAGGAACTCAAGGAGGGCAGCCAGGTGGTGCAGTAAACAGAGCACCAGCCTTGCAGTCAGGAGGACCTCAGGACAAATCCAGTCTCAGACATTTGACACTTACTAATTTTGTGACCTTGGGCAAGTCACTTAATCCCAATTGCCTTGCCTTCCCCTCTCCAAAAAAAAAAAAAAAAAGAACTAAAGAAATTAGGGTCTGTATTTTCAAATTTTGCATTACATTATCAATAACAACAACCGTGCAAATATAGATGAAGGTTAGTCATCTAAAGTGTTTTATATACCTTAAGAGGAAAAAAAAAAGAACTTTCCCTTAATGTACATATGATCATTTTGAAACTTACAAATGAAATTAAATAATGCTTCAACAGTTCAAGGATGATTATTGTCATCAGTGTTGAGGCTCCCTCCACCAAAACAGATTGAGAACCACTCTATACCTTAGTTCAGCGGTTCTCAACCTGTGGGTCGCGACACCTTTGGGTGTCGAACCGGGTTGCCTAAGACCATCAGAAAACACATATTTCCAATGGCTTTAGGAACCAAGACATTGCTCCTCTATCCGTTTCCAGGTGGGTCCGCCCACACGCAGATATGCCCACATACGAGTATTAAAGGGTTGCGGCATTAGGAAGGTTGGGAACTACTGTCTTAGCTGATGTTCTTCATGAGTTGTTTTGACAAAAAAAAAAGATTATCAGGCTGCAAGTTCTTTGGTGGGGAGTTCAAATGATAATGACAGCTTGCAGTGGCATATTACTTAATAATCTACAAAATATTTCCCTTACCACAATGGAAATCATTACTCCCATTTAACAAACGAGGAAACAAAGGATCAGGAAGGTTAAGTGCTTTGTCTAAGTTCAGAAGGCTAGTGAGCAACAGACTCAAACCGAAGCCCTCCATCACCTAGTCCAGTCCTCTTTCCACGCAAACTGACACCTGAGACCTTGTTCCCTGAACCATATTCAAGTTTTATTTTCCAGCCATCATTCTCTCATTACATTCTTGATAAAAGCAATCTACTTCTATCAGCATTTCAAAGCAAAAAGGTGTTTCAATCACACATCATTACTTTAATTATGTCTATGTTTTAATCATAGTATGTAACAGAAGGGATTAACACCAGGCTTTTTAAGACTGGAAGAATACTTCAGGCATTACCGTTGTCCTCTTATCTCACTCACTGTCTGTGTCTGTACTTTGGGGTGTGATACTGGCTCTCGCCATTATGAGGAGCAAAGTCTGAAGAGATGTTCAGGGAAACATTCCCTTGATGTGCTCTTTTGAAAGCTCTCCATCGATTTTATGCTGCTCCTTTCCACCAACAGAAAACAAACTGGAAAACACTGTGCCAACTACAGAAAAATCAGACGCAAGCAATTCTGCCTAAGAATCATAACTAGATGGCTCCGGAGGAAAATTAAACAGATGCACATTTTTTGTATAAATAAAAAGACAAGGGAAGAAAGGCAAGGAGAAGACAGAGTCAAAAAGAATGAACAAAGCTTCGGAGTTCAGCGGTGTGATGCAAAGTTGGCTCGGCCGAGCAAGACCTTGCCTCTGTTGTTCAGTTTTAACTCTCCTACTAAATTTAGTTTATCCATAAGTAACAGGGAAAGAACTTTCACAAAGCAAACAAGACCTTGCAACTAAAAGTCAACTGAAATACAGCTTTAACTTTAGATCTCTCTTTGAAATTGAATTCTGAAAATTGCCAAGGGCCCTTCATTTTTTCTAGGGAAGCATCTATTTCATTGTTTTCATGATTCTTTCTAGGTCAGCCTTTAAAATTGTTAAATGAATTAAATGAGAAAAAACACTGTAAGACCTACCCTACCATAAAATGCATTTTAATATTCTCCTTTCAAATTCACTACCTGTATACCACAAGGATATCATTTGATATTTCATAATCAATTGTTTTATTCAACCACTCAACTAGTCTCTTCTCCAGAAATTTGCCAACAGCATACTTAATCTTCTTAGAATGTTAATAATATTTCTCACATTACCATCCATGGGTATTCTTAGAGATACATCACAATGATATTTTACTAGGAAGCAAGGACAGAAAACAAGATTAGGGAAAACAAATACTAAGAGAACCAACTCATGGACCTTTAGCCTGAAGGTACACAGCCGGATAGCCTCATCTCACTATTAAAAGGGCTCCAGAGCACTCCTACACACAGAAATAATGCAAGCTGCTCTCATGAGCCACATTCACTTTTACAAATCATTCAAACTATTCATTTCTAATCATTTCTTTTTCTCTCTTAATTTTTCTTCTTTTTCCATTTCCACTAGAATTTACTTCTTCAAAGGGCTGCTAACTCTTGTTTTCCTCTGAATACTGGTCTTCTTGCTCCAATTTAGTCTACAAGCTGCCCTGGGAACTTGGATTTTTCAGTAAAATGCATGACAGTTCAGTAATTTTACCCTCTCAATTTTATGTATTAGAAATCATGGAAATAACACGGACATTATCTAATTCCCATTTTCCTAATGTTCTTTCTATTGCATTTGTCTCTTAGTTTTTCCATCTACCAGTCATCTCACTTAACTATTTCCCCAGTTCCCTTCATTCAGCTCACTAAATCCTCAGGCCTCTCTGCCCCTGACCCCACAAGCCTCCCAGTATTCTAGCATCACAGTATTCTAGCTGGGTTCCAAGAGCTCTCCTTCTGGCTACCTTGACTTCCCCAGGCACTGTCCATCGCACCAAAAACTGGTTTACCCCACCATCTGTTCCTTCTTCATTCCTATTCTTGATCTGTCATGGGCATTCAAAGAATGCCAGGCTCCATACCGACTTTTAGAATCAATGTACACATTCTTCCCTTATTTCTACTTTTCCTCTTGTTATTATTCTTCTCTTATCAGCTCCCATACACACAACCTTCCTGGCTCTTCTCCATATTTAACTCTCTCCTGAAATTTCTTGCTCTTCCTTTACCATATGATCGCACAAATTTTCTTTAAAAGTCAGCACTGACATTATCATAGAGCTACCAGATGTTCCCAATTTTGCTGAAACATTCTGGTCATTCTGTCTGGCTATACTCAGCAAAGGGGCTGGGTTTGGGAAGAACAGCCTGAGGAAGCTGTCCTCTTCTCCCCAGACTGCTCTTAGTCACATTTCTACCCAGTACCCCAACCCCATAAATCAAAATGAGTTTACTCAATACAGTTGCTCTGAACTTTACTAATTATTATCATGTACTTAGAGACAGAGTTCTTAAGACACAACATGCAAATTTTGCATATTTACATATTTATGCAAAATAAAGTAAGACATGTATACAGATTTGGGGGGAGTGTCAGAAGGGGGAAATCTGGTCGCTGTATATTATCAGGCACCAATTTCCTAACCTTTTTTTTTTTATCACTCTGGCTTGTCCCTTCCAAACACTAATATATACTGTTTTATCATATTGATAGCTCTCCCTTTCTGCATCTTCCTCTCTGTAATCAAACATATACCATGGTAAGAGACCAAATATCAGTCAATATCATAGCTGAAGAGAATAACTAACCACTTAATAATTTAGGGTTGTTTACATTCCTTATGTCAAGAGCATTTGTTAGACTTGTCTTATTAAAATCAGTCTTCATGACATGATAAAATATTTACATTCATGTAAATGTTTACACTTCACATATAGTATATTTGCAACAGAGACTTAAGCTCATTCCATATGTTCACATACTTACTTCTTTTACCTAAGATAGCAAATGAATGCCTTTCATAGTACGCATGTGAAAAGAGCTCTTGGTAAGCCCGGTTTTGCTCTCCTGCTTGGAGAGTTCCTGGCTAGATGGCCATTTCATGACCGAGCCCCATCACACTTACTTCTTTTCCCAGATCAAGTCATTCTCCAGACTGGTCTACCTCCTCAGCCTTGACTTCTGAGGGGTGTCTTCCTTTCCACCTTCCACCCCCTCACCAGCTTCCTAGCTTCCCCTTATGTGTTAAATCCTTATTTTTAATTTTGTTCTGATGGACCCAAGGTTTCTCTGAGAGACTACTAGGAATTCCTTGGGAACACTGATTACAATGATTTATATTTAATTATTCTTTACTCCATACCCTAAAGGCATTCTCTAAGCTATCAGAGAGGGGCAAGGATAAGGGACTAGAAAGTGTATATGCTCTGATGAGCTCAATTTCCCCTTGAGGCCATTTATGCTCCAAGTATTCCTCAACCACAAAGACTACAGGTAGAAGTGGGGTAAATTAAACACTCCTTGTCTACCAGATTTATTGTTGGCTAGATGGTGGAGGGAGGTTTTCCTCTCTTCAAACTCTGGGGACTGTATTACAAATACTCTCCTGGGTCTAAATCAGGGGAGGAGATAACCTATCTTTCCTTATTTACAAATCAACCGAGAAAAAAATTTCCATGCAACCCTTAAAGTTTTATTTTTGAGTTATGGGCAGAGGTCTTTGAAACTAAGAAACTATATGTTGCAAAATCTTTCTCAAATGCAATAAATATTCAAAGAGCTCACAGTGTCATGGGACTAAACTTAACTACAATTCAGTTACCTCTTGGATATCTCAAGATGGCACAGGGGAACATGGTAGGGGAATGTCTTGAATGTCCTTCTTCTAGTAGGCAAAATCTGAGAAGAGTCTAGTACCTTACATAGTCTGGAGAGTACCCCAAAATTTAAGCCATTAATTTTTCCAACAGAAAAAAAAATTTCCAATAGAGTCAGAAGGAAAATCCCCAAATGATGATCTGTGTAGTCTGTTACACATGGCTTTCCTCTTTTAGGTCCACCTCCTGCTTCTGCCAGAAAATGAAGCTTTTGGCATTTGTCTGGGAGCTCATATGTCTTGAAAAGCTGCAAAGGTGAAACATAAAACTTTCCCTGTGCGATTCTCCTATTTGATCTTTTGTCTCATATGTTCCCCTTAGGGATGTATTGAGAAATACTTCTCTGAATAATTCATAAGTACCTAGGGAGAAACTCACTTATCCTTTTGAATAAAAAGGTTGGGTACAAGAAGCTGATTATAGCTGTTCTGAATGCTCTAGTGATAGCAACAATATCTTAAAAGACTTGATAAAAATTCCCCTTATGATAGTGACACAAAAATTCATAGTCACATAATATTTTTAATCAAACAAACCACAGGTGGTAGTATTACACAAAACTACTTATAAAACAGCAGAGATATGTAAAAGGAGGTTTAAAAGATGAGAAAGATGCCATCAGACAAATTTTGATTTTAAAAAATTCTAGTTTGGCCTAAGTTTTCCCATTTTGAAAACGGAAGATAACATTGATCACTTTAAAGTACAGTAAGAGTTAATAAAATAATGTAAACTAAAAAGTTTTTTAAGTTCCTCTGACGAAAGTATTTAATATTTTTTATACAAAGAATCATAAAGTGTTAGAGATGGCAGGGATCTTAAAGGTCATCAAGTTCAATCTTTTCCTTTTGCAGACAAGAAAACTAGGAACCAAACAAATGAAGATAATTATCCAACATCACCTATGTGCTACATACACAGTCAAAGGAGAGCAAGATTTGAACTCACAGGAAACGGCTCAAATTCCAGTTCTGCCATTTACTACCTATGTGGTCCTGGGCAAGTCATTTAACTCTTTGGCCCTCAGTTTCTTCATTTGTAAAATCAAGGGAGGCTAGATAAGAAAATCTCTCAGATTCCTTTTAATTAATTCTGAGTTTATGATGCTGCAATATATGTCACAGCAAGGACTCAAAGCCTGTCTCCTGATTACCAAACCAGTGTTCCTTCTGCCATCCCAGAGCCTTCTGATGGGCTATCAGAGCACAAACACAGCTCGCAGGAATGAGAAGGGATGTTAAGTGCTAAGCTCCATAGAGCTGGGGCTGTCAAAGGCACCTAAGTAATACCATAGAATTTCTTTTCCTCATATTGGAAAAAGTCAGGGATACTGGAAGAGAAATAACAGATTTTGATCTTTGGCATGTACATTAAGTGAAAGAATAATATATTTTCACAAAATGGAAGATCTGTGTGTATGTGTGTGTAAATATGTATTATATATGTATGCATATAATGTATATACATACACATACATATACACATACTTTTTTTTAAAATTACTCTGCTTTTGGGCATATCAGCAATTCTTATTAACTGGCTGACTAGGTTCAATTTCAGAATTTCATTTAAAAAGTGTTTGGCATGCAGGAGGCATTCAGTAAATTATTTTAACTGGCTAGCTAGAAAAGACCATTACTTACATTTATTTATATAAAGCTTCAGGGTTTTCAAAGCACTAGTCTCCCAAAAACACCCTTTGAGGCAGGTAGTATTTTATTAATTCCTCATTCTATAGATGAAAAAACTAAAGGTGAGGGAGGTCAAGTGCCTTTTCCAAGGAACTTACAGAGGCAAATCAATCTATCCTCCTGCCTGGTAGTATTCGTTATCTAAACCAACTAAAATAATGGCATATGTTGTGGATGTGACAGAGTGGTGGATAAATCCCCATAGAAGAAGGTTCCCAAATAACTACTGAGGTTTCAGAGAGGAAGAAAATGGAACCAGTGAGGCTATCCTTGATCCTACGGTTCAAATTCCCAGAAGAGGGCAGTCTGTGTGAAATAATAAACATATCATTGGCAACAAAGTCATGAACAATGTGGAAAGCGGCTTCTTTCCAGACTGCCTGCTTACCTTTAACCCTGGTAATTCCTAGGTAGCAAAAAGTCCACATTAGACCATGACAACCCACAGTCCCACCTCCCCAGTGAAGAGGGAAAAGTAATTATACCGTAAATGCAATTGTTCATCACTTTTCTAGGGTAATATCCCTCAACTGTCAAAGATTCAAGAAACTGAATGGTAGGAGACAAGACGGCTGCCGTGGTCTACTTAAGATGTGGACCTGACTGCCCAGAAGTTCTCCAGAATTTAGTACTGCATGGCAACAAAGCAGTTACAAATTCCTCAAGGGAAAGCAACAGCCCAGAGATGCTGAGAACAAGCACCTCTTTACCTCTCTAACCTACAGCTGTTAAAGGTTCACACTTCTGTGGCTTCTGACACAGTCTACCCAAGCTGCTATCAAACTGACATCCTTTACTTTCAGGCTGGCACTTCTCTGAATGGGGGGAGAGGACCCAAAGCTCATGGCATCTTCATTCACTGCAATGTGCTCTTTTAAACTGAAGGAAAATTCAAAGACTACAGACCTCCAACTGCTTCGAAGGTGAACACCAGCTCAACAGCGCAGGAACTGGTTGGTATTTGCGACTCACCAGTCTCTGCATGCTCTTTACGTGGGTGGGACTGATGGATAAGGCTTCTTCATACCAACGTCTGGCTTCATCGATGTTTCCTCGGAGCTCAGAGACTTGGCCTCGCATATAGAGGACATTGTGAGACATTGGGAAGAGGTTAGCTGCCTCCTGGGTGCAGGCTGTTGCTTCTGCGGGCTTGCCGATTCCGATGTAGACTTCAGCTGTGAGGAGAAGAGCAGAAGGAGGATTGCACGTGCTGGGACACATCAATACAGCTACTCTTTCCCACAGCTGTTGGGCACCCACTGGCTGGGGAGGTTTTGATTTCCCACCAGGTGAACCAGGCAGCTTCGCATTGGAAGGGACCCATCTGGAAAAGGAACAACAGAACAAGCAGTGCCCCCTAACACCTGTATGTTGGTGTCTACGTGTTCTACCTATTAATTCAGTCACTAAAGCCACATCTGTTGCAGAGATTTCTAGAGATTAAAAAGTGTCAAGGACAATTAGTACTGTTCAGGTCCCTACCCTCTGAGGATGACAACTACCACTCTACCTCTCAGCACCGTCACCAGAGACAGGACACCCGGCTAGTGGATCACCGGGTTGTGTCTTGGCAAAGGGCCCAATCACCGTGGGAATTCAAGCAAATCAAACTCAATTCAAATTAAACAAATATTTACTCAGCCCCTACTACCTTCAAGGAACTTAAATGATTTAACCTTCAGGCCTACATTATAATTCTGAAGCTAAAAAGCACCAGTAACAAACTTTTTTCTTACATCATTATAAAGTTCTCTCCTCATCAGAGGACGTTCTCTCATACTTTACTGAGAAAAGTGCAGCCCTGTGCCATGAGCTCCCTCTCACTCCCCACTTTGTACCTCAAAACCCTTTGACATCACCCCTTTCCTCTCCTCCTTTATTTCATCTCAGATAAAGAGGCAGCCCTTCTCACCAAGACTCACCTCTGTCCTTGTCAACATGATCCCATCCCTTCCTTTTTCTGCCAATAGACTGCTGCCTGTAGGTAACCCCCCCACTCCATCAATCTCTATCTATTGACTCTTCCCTTGCTTCCTGCAAAAGTGCCCATGTCTCCCCAATAATTAATTCTCCACCTAACACAGAATTATCCTTCCCATCCTCTCAAGCCAATAGCCTATTGTTACAGGAACACATTTCCCATCTTCTCTCCCACCCTATAATGGGTAGGCTTCACCTTTGAAGAAAAAAAAAAAAAGACTAAGCTGCCTCCTGGGCATGATTAGCCTCAGCTTTCCAGAGGCAGCTTCCTGGTTTTCTAGGAGCAGCCTAGATGGTCTAGCCACAGGCTCTCAAACTTTGTAGGCCTGAGACCTTATACCAAAGTGATCTAACCAGAAGAGTTTCTAAACGTGGAATATGGGGATCACTTCCAGAGAAGCTAAGGGCCACAACATCTTGGTTGTATATTTTGATGTATTTGAGGAAAATAAACCTCCTTTGTTAAATATTCAGTGACTTAGGAATGTGTCATTTTGCCAAAGCATTGAACCTGAACTAAGAGGATGCCGGAGGGTATTAGAGCCACACCTCCATTGCTCAGTCACTCATCTACTTCTTCCCTCCGCTTTTTCTTTTTCTTTTCCTTTCCTTGCAGATTTGCTCATGTCACTCCCAGACTCAACAAACTCCAATTTCAAGGTGTCCTACAGCCTCAAGGATAAGCTCGGAACTCCCACGTTTGGCTCTGAAAGTTCTTCACCATCTGGCTGGGTCCATCTTTTAGCCTCAAAGGCCATCCCTTACCCATGACACTCTGCAGTGCAGCTACCAAACCGGCTTCTCTGTGCCTCCATCTTCCACCACTGTGCCTGTGCCCATGCCTATCTGTCCCACATTTCCAGAGTACAGTCTCTCCTTACCTCTACCTCATGGAGTCCTTCCCTTCCTTTAATATGAAACTCAAACCCCATCTTCTTCATGAAGCCCTCTCCATGTCCCCAGCACCTTCAGTCCTCACCTCTAAATCACCTTGTGTTTATGTACTATATACCTACATTCCCATCTAGTATACCCACATATA
>JAQQSW010019970.1:0-10941 GCA_028646575.1 Pseudocheirus occidentalis
GAAGGAAGGAAGGAAGGAAGGAAGGAAGGAAGGAAGGAAGGAAGGAAGGAAGGGAGAAAGGAAGATAATAGGATCAAAGATCTAGAGCTGAAAGGAATTTTAAAAGTAGTCCATTGTGCTCAGTTCACAGATGAGCAAACTGAGGCCCAATGATGTTAAGTGACTTTTCCAAAACCAACAAATCAATACTTAAGATGATGGGCACATATTCTGGCTGGTTTCCACAGCCATATTGCTTTATTTAAGAATGAATACCCTTTTCCATCCATATCCATTCTCATCCAAAGTGTCATTTTAGCTGTGACTCCAACATCTAAACCCATCCACCTAACGCCTGAATCTACAACATTATCACTTTGTTTCAGCCACAAAATGAAACTGTGGAAATCAAACTGAAAATGTCACTGGATCACTTAGTCCTCCTCTGCAGGAAGTTTCCCACAGTGCCTGTGGGCCACTGTGGCAAATTGTTCATCATGTAAATTAAATTGGCAGCTAACTTTAGAACTTGACTAAAATAAGATTTTCCTGAAAGTATCTTCAGGATCATTGTCATCTAAAGGTTTTAAACTACTTTGACAGTATTTAGCCAGGCATGTGAGCCCAGTGCTTTCTGCTAACCCTAAATCCTGCTTCAGACAGATTTGCAGATAAAATAATGTTGATTTAGGACAAAAAGTTCATATCTGTCTCCATGAATTTGGGGGAAAAAAATTTTATAATTTCCCCAAAGAGCTCAGCAGACTCAAAGAGGACTCATAATATACATACAGTGTTAGTAACAGGGATAAGACTGTAGTGGTCAGAGCTGGCATAGAATGGAAAAGAGTCAAGCTAAGTAACTCAAGTAATAGAGATGGGAAGGTAAAGTAAGGGCAGCTAGGTGGTGCAGTGTATAGAGCATCAGTGCTGGAGTCAGGAGGACCTGAGTTCAAATCTGACCTCAGACACTTAAAACAAAACTAGCCATTTGACCTTGGGTAACTTAACCTCAATTGCCTCCAAAATAAGGAAGATAAAGTAGCTTGAGTTCAGTGGAAAGCACACTGAATGTAGAATGCAAGTATGCATCCCAAATATGAATCCCATTACCAAGCTTTGATACTTGTACAATGTTGAATAAATCTCTTTGACTCAGTTTCCCTATCTGTAAAATGAGAGAGCTGGACTACTAAAAATACTTTCTAGTTCTAGACTTATAATTCCTATGAACAAGGTGGCTCCACACATGTAATTTTTACAAGTTATAGTCCTGGGATGACATCCTTTAATTACTAATATAAATGTAGCATGGCTTCCTGGACCTAAGGAATAAAAAGAAACTTCAAATCAAGATGTGTCTCCTTTGAAAGGCCATGGTTGTTCCTGTGTAATGGAGCCTTGCTTTGGTCTAGTTTTTCTTTAGGGGATAGAGAAAGTGGTGATTTAGTTATTGAGAAAGTCGTACACATGACTGAGAAGTAAATGTGTTCTATTACATTTAGCCTCTTCCAAGACGCCTGAGGTATGCTGATTATTAAATATTCAGTGTGAGCATATATACCTCAGAAATCAATAAATGCTACAGATCGGGGCTTGATTTATGGTTTTATTGATTGGCTAAGAAAGTGATAGATAAAATGTTAATAATGCAGATTTAACTTAAAAGTGTTTCAAGCATACTTTTTTTGAGAGCTTGTTGTTAAATATTTACCAGCACAACACTGGATGTAACCCAGTACAAAATGGTTTAGAACTTTTAAAGCTGACTAAGCTTGATTTCAGCATATGAATTCCAAAGGGAATTAAGGCAAGTAACTTGAGTGAGAGCTTTGAGGGGCTCTTTATGTAACAAAATGAAAATTCACTAGACAATCAAAAAGCAGGAGGTAGAGCTTACATCGAAGAGAATTAAAGCTTTTACTCTATATCCTCATTATTTAACTTTTCAGGCGACCTTAGTTTTCATAAACAAGTTATGGGTCCTCTTTAATAGAAAGGGGTGGAGAAAAAGAATGGGTGAGTACAGTTCCAGCACTTGCCTTTTGGAGGTACCAGAGAGTCCTCTGGGTCATTGTTGAAAACATTCCAGTGTGCCTGCCTCAAAGTTAAGTGCCTAATAAACTATTATTGACTTGATTTTCTCCTGGAAAAATAAAGTGGATAAGCAGTGTTAGGTAACAGAGAATTTGCTTCAGTCTCACAGAGACCTGGGCTCAAGAACTGCCTCTAACATATACTGGCTAAATCAATTAGCTTCTCAGTGGCCCCAGGCAATGGTCCAAGATTTTAAATTGCAGGCCTGTTACAGAATCTTTTTGATAGAAGGAGTTTTCTCACCAGGAGTTCTCTATACCATTGTAGTCATTGGTCTAAATCCTCCCTGTATGGGGGAAGGGGGAGGGGAAGAAATAAAAGGAGTTACAAGGCAGCTTTTAAAAAGTTAATTAATAAGAGAAAACTCTGTCTAAATCTTACATTCAAGAGAACACTTGCCTGACTGAACTATAACTCTATTAAGTAAAGTATTCAGAAGTCTAATTGTCTCAGATCCTTTGAAGATGACAGTGCTTGGAAGGCCTTAATGGATTAAGGGCAGAAACAGGTATCTGCGAATTATTACATTCACGGCATGGTTGCTGGAATGTTTTAACATGGCAGAAGTGGGTGGGCATAATCAGCTTCAGAGGACATATGTAATAGAAGTAACAAATACAGATTTTTTAACAGATTACATGTATGCATATGATTTAACAAATATAGATTATATGTATGCATATGCTTACTATTACAAAGATCTGCTGGAAAAAACATTTCTTCTCTTGGCTCCTGGCATTCTCTCTGGCTGACTCCTGCCTGGAATGCTGTCCTTTCTCCCTTCTAACTACTGACCTCCTTAGCTTCCTTTAATACATAACTAAAATTCCACCTTGGGGGCCATTTCCAGTCATTCTGATCTATATCTTGGCACTGGACCCAGATGGCTCTGGAGGAGAAAGTGAGGCTGGTGACTTTGCACAACCCTGCCTCACTTAAATCCAAATTTAATTGCAAGTCATGGCATGATCTTCCTGATGTTATGGTCCTCTTCAAGAACAACAACAATAAAACCCCACCTTAGGCTGAAAGCCTTCTCCAACTCTTCTTACTTCTATTGCCTTCACTCTGTTAATTAATTCTTATTTATCCTGCATTATAGCTTGCTTTTTTATACATGTTTTTGCGTGTTGTCTCTCCCATTAGGTTATAAGCTCTCTGAAGGCAAGTGCTATTTTTTGCTTCTTGTTGTAACCCCAGTACATGGCCAAAGGCATAATGAGAGTGCTTAAAAAAATGCTTATTGATTGATTGATTGGCCTACTGGAATACACTAAGATTCCATCAAAAACAAAGAATAATGCAGCTCAAAAACAAATGTCAAAATCAGACTTGATGCTATAGAATAAGACCTAACCAGTTTATTACATGATTCCCAGAATCAAAAAGCCTCAGAATGGCAAGGGACCTCAGAGGTCATATCCTCCAACCTACCCCTCAATAGATATATCAAATACAGGACACATGTCAACTGGTTATCATTTGCTTAGAGATCTGGAATGAGAGGAACCCACCACCTCCCAAAGCAACCTATTCTACATTGACATAACTCTGACTCAAGATCATAGTATCATAATCAATTAATCAGTCAATCAAACCATAACATTTATCAAGCTCTTACTATATGCTAGGCACAGTGCTAAGTGCTATTTTCAGGATGTCCCATGTTTCATAGCTTCAAATTGCACTAAGACTTTGAGGACAATTTATGTAGCTAGTATTCCATACTCATAGACTCTCATCTTTGAAAAGAGGAGAAAAAAGTTCATTTCCCCAGTTCTTCTCTGGGACCAAACGTGGCCATTATAATTACATAATCAACCATATTTCAACCATGGCAATTCATAGCAATACAACAAATATCTGCTTATGGAACCCAGAAGGATAAAAATATTTTCAATCACATTTTTATATGCATAAAACTTTAAATACCTATTTCAGAATCAGAAAAATCCAAGTCAGAGCGCTGTTTCCATTTTTCTTTTCCTTTTTGTTCTTTTATTTGTAGAACTAGCCGTATAGAACTAGCTTCAAACCAACAAGACCTTAGTTCAAATACTTCCTCTGATACATATTGGGTGTTTGACCCTGGCTATATCACTTGACCTGTCAATGAACATGGCCACTCTCTTAAGACTAAAAGTTGAAGAGAAGGTACCAACATGCATTAGCAGAGGGAGTTTACACATTTGAGAGTCTCTAGACCAATGAAATCACACATCCATTCCCCACCCTTCTTTTTATTTGCCAGCCCGCCATCCAACATTTTGACTTTTAACTCAAATTTTGCTTGTAGAGTTTTCCCCTCAGTCCCTATGCTAAGTATTTAAAATGTTCTCATTTGTTCTGCCTTAGTCAATTTGTTGGCCTAAGTAATACATTCCAGTTCGACAACCCAAGAAACATTGCTTTCAGAATACAGCATAGAGTGTAAGAGAACTGGACTCTCTTGAGAGAGATGATAACAAAAGCTTCGCGTGAGATCAGAAACTTGCAATTAGGATGGAAATAAAGCCCAGCCATGTTTTCAGTTCTAACAAGAGCCAGAAATCAGCCTTCCCAAAGATCCAAAGCCCAGTTCATGTTTGTGCTGTTCTGATGAATTATGCACTGCAGTCCTGGGCTGCTGGGGCATCCCCTCCCACAAAGGACCCAAGCCAGTATGGTGGGTTGAATCTGGAAGGTTTATAAATCAAAAGCTTGCAAGGGAACAATGTGGGCCATGCATGATTCAAGTCTGTGTTTCCTTTCCTTGTCGAGGGATATTTGTTTATTCATCCACATCCTTCCAGCCCAGTTAAAATTCATTTTATCCAGAGTGATGTGCAGGAGGCAGGTTTACACACAGAGACTGTTACCTGGCTAGCAGTCACACATGAATTAGTTAGAAAGCTGCAGGCTTGGTTACAAAGAGCAGGCTTGAATATCGAGTGGCTATAAACACTCTCCCTGTTTCTGTGTAACACCCAAAGCCTCTTCAAATAAAAACAAATGGGCAATTTTGCTTTGCAGAAAAGCTTGGTGTAGTCAAAGAGGGATTATTGCAGTCTTGCAGACAGGGAGAAAGGGGCTGAGGGGGGATTTTCAAAGATAAATTGAGGTGCTCTCAAAGTACAAACATCTTTCCCTCCTTCCCTTGCAAGTTCTCATCATGAATGAAAGACCATGGAGCTGGAATGGGGAAATCTATGTCCTGCTGTCAGTGAACAATCCCAAGGCCCTCTTGCCCATCACAGGCACCATTCTTCATCTTTCTATACCCCCTTTTTTCCTTGTCTTTGCTTCTTCCATTCCCTTTCTCCTCTCCCCTTCTGCCTTAGGATAGTTTATGACAACGATGGGCCTTAACTAACCCCAGTCCCAGGGATAAATTATTTCATTTGACATGTCTTACTGGACTTGTAGTCAGGAAGACCTACGTTCAAATCCTTCCCCATACACTTGATAACTATGAGACCCTGGGCAAGTTGCTGAACCTCTCAGGTCCTCAGTTTCCTCCTCTGTAAAATAAGGGGCTTAGACTAGATGACCTCTTATGTCCTTTTCAGCTCTTTATTTATGATACTTTGAACTTATAACCTGTATAGGATTGAATAGCACGAAGACAGTAAAAAGAAACCTTCCTCAATGCACCTGGTTGGTCTGACCTTTGCATTTGGACATCACTTTGCCTTTGGACACTATTTTGTTCCTCTCTAATGGACTTAACGCATATTATTGAATGTGTCACAGTGGGCAGAAAGCCTACCTAGACATCAGGAGTGACAAAGGCGGACATTCTCCTCCAACACACACTTGCTTTGTGACTTTAGACAAATCCCGCATGTCTTCTCTGAAGGGGTGATCTTACCAAATTTTTTACTTCCTAGCACAAAGTAGGTAATGAACACATGTCTCTTGTTTTAAATTTAACTGAATTTTGAGGACACAACACCAGTCCAAGGATAGGTTGTATTCCAAAAGTTTTTATATGAACTCATTGTTTGGAATCTGAAACATCTCCCAAAGGAAGAGTGCAAAAATTTGGTAAAGTTTTCAGGGTAAATCAAAAATGTCTATTTCACCCATAATAAATACTACATACCAATCTGAGTTCTAGACTTTGGGAATAGGTGATCATGCAATTCAGGAAAGAGGAAGGGGGAAGAAGAGAAGGAAGAGAAAAAGGTTTCCTCTTTTGGGAAGACAGTCTTTCTGTCTGGTACCCTTCCATGTCTTTGGTGCCCCTCTATGATAGATCCAAACATGTATACTTTGATATTGGACCATATCCCATGAATTGGTTTTTGTTCTAAAATCACTGACATCCCCTTTTGCTAATTCAAATACCTACTTCCTCAGGGTAGTTGTTCAACATCAAATAATCATAGCATTTAGACATGGAAAGTATTATAGTTTATCCTTTCTATCTCCCACATTCTATCGAAGAGGAAATTGAGGACTAGAGAAAGAAAAGTTAGCTTGCCCAAGACCACAAGTCCCAACTCAGATCTTCTGACTCTAAATCTAGGAATCTGAAAGAGCCATGGGGACTTTTGGTAATTAAAAAACAACTAAGGTCCTTAAAGTAGCAGTGAGGTGGCACAGTGGATAAAATGCCAGACCCAGAATCAGAAAGAGTCATCTTCCTGAGTTCAAATCCAGCCTCAGACACTTCCTAGCTATATGACCCTGGGCAAATCACTTAACCCTGTTTGCCTCAGTTTCCTCATTTGTAAAATGAGCTGGAGAAGGAAAGGGCAAACCACTCCAGTTTCTGCCAAGAGTCAGACATGACTGAACAATACCAACAAGGTCCTTAAGTCTTCTAGAGGTATTTGCATTTCAAAGTAAGAATACTGGTTAACACAAGAAATTCTATAATTCTTGGGATTCATGTAATATAGCCAAGTGAAAAGGAAAATTGTAGGCAGTGATGAGGACCACATTTACCAGTGGATCTTCACCTGAGTCCAATTCCCCAAAACCTGCTGCTTTTTTGCAGCTTCTACCCCTACCTTCCCACCTAATCCCAAAGATTCTTTGAAAGCACTAGGTTTATTTTTATTTTATTTTTTCTTTTTGGAGGAGGGGGGAGACAGGGAAATTGTGGTTAAGTGACTTGCCCAAGGTCACACAACTAGTTAAGTGTTAAGTACCTGAGGCCATATTTGAACTCAGGTCCTCCTGACTCCAGGGCCTGTGCTATACTCACTGCACCACCTAGGCACAACAAGTTTTATTTTTTTGTTGCTTTTTGTTTTGTTTTTCAGCAAAAATCCTCCTAACAGCTGGGTGTTTGATGAGAGTCTGGGGAATGGGGAGCAGAAAGGCTAACTGAGCCTAGGGACTATTTATTCATCTTTCTATCTCCAACATCTACCACATTTCCAGGCACATCTACCCAGTTCCATGCACATTGATTAAGTGATTAAGACAGCTTGCAAAAATAGGTCATCAGAGTGAGTATTTGTCATCTGGAGGCTGCTATAGGAAATAAAGACCAGAAAAGAAGAGAAGTCATGTCCCTGTTCCATAGACACCTAACTGGGGGGGAGCAATAGTAGACTACATTTTGTGGTGTAACATACCATACTGAATCCCCAATCATATGGCCAGGAAAAACTCACACAAATACACACTCACAAGTATGAGCTAAACACCACCTCTGGCTTCTTCCTTAGAGACCATGCTCAGAGATTACCTTCGTGTTCCTTGCAATCAGATTTAATGCATGGGCCATCAGTCTCCCACAGAAAAGTAGAAATTACTTTGCTGACAGCAGATAGTCTGTATCCATTTCTCTGCCCTAAATTGCAATGTATTGGTGTTTTACTTTCAATCAGTTTACTGTACAGTGATTTTTGGGGGCTTTGATATGGAATGTATAGATGGCTGGGTTATTAAACCTGAGTTGCTCTGAAGGAAATTTGTTATGAGACAAATCATGGTCAAAATCAGAAGCACAGTCTTTAATCAGTAGCTGTCAGTCAGTTGTTCAGTCAGTCAACAGCATTTATTGAGCCCTTGATGTGGTCAGGGTATGGCTCTAGCTGTGATGGCGAGCATATAAATGAAATCAAAGACATCTTTCCTTTGCTCAAGGGGATAAAACATATGGAATCTTTAATCCCAAATCGCAGGATCTCAGAACTGGAAGCAACCACAAAGATCATGTAATCCAACATCCAATATTCCTGACAAGTCACTATCTAGTCTTCACCTGAAGACCTCTAAGGATGGGGAACTCCCTCCCTCCAGAGGTAACCTTTCTGCTTTTGGACACCTCTAAGTGTTAGAAAGTAGTGTTTGTTCCCATTTTTATCAAGCCTAAATCAAGCTCTTTGAAACTTCCAAACACTGTTCCTCATGCTATCCTCTGGAGTCAAGCAGAAAAGCACTAATCCCACTTCCATATGATAGCCCCCAAAAACTTAAAGACAGCATGTCATGCCCCTCCCCTCTACTCTCGTCTTTTCTATTCTATGATAATATCCACAGTTCTTTCAACCACATCTCCCAAGGCAAGCACTTAAAGGCAGCTCAAAGCTTTGCTTCTGAAATCATCCTGCTGATGCTTGCAACTTGGATGACCTTACACGGGTTTTTGTTTGTTTGGGGGGATGATGATGAAATTTTTTGTACTATTCAATTATTTTGTATAAAATCTTGTCATGTGTACAAAAATTTAAAAAATCTCCCCCGTGAGAAATGAATATTTCTCTGTTTAATAACTAATTATTGTTATTAGGACCAAGGTTTTTACCCTTTGCTACTTCCTCAGTCAGAAACCAAACACTGTGGGAAATCTCTCATAAAGATTTATCTGGGTCAAGATTTAATCAGACAGTAAAAGAAATTCTAAGTTTGGGCTAATGGGTGTATTCCTGCTCATTGTGTTTGCTCAGACAGATCTGGAGAAATGTTGGTTCTCCCTGTTAATCAGGATTGGTGATATGGAAATTGATGTCTCTTTGACCAAGAATTGAGGGAACTGAGTCACATACCTTAAGACAGACCACCTCTCATTGTGTTAACCAATCAGAGTTGAGTAAGCACTCCTCAGGAACACCTACTCTTGGAAGGGCATATAAATTGTGACCCTACCACAGCTAGAGGTCTTTGGTCTAAAAAAGAGAGCCAAATGACCATCTTTTTTTATCAATAAGCTGCTGGCCTTATTAACAAAATTATTAAATCATGCAGAAACTATGTCTCTTAAAGCTTTTTAATCATCCTACCTCCCCCTCCAAAAAATAAATAAATAAAAATAATAATCCACTGAGTTAGACTCAGTGGATCTGAAGGTTCCTCCAGACCTGTGATCTGGATGTATATTTCTCTTTTTTTGTTGTTTTTATTAAAGCCATGGGATGAAGAAAAAAACCTAAGCAAACAGATTGAGAGCCCTTTCTAGCCCTGTTCTAAGCCACAGAGGTCAGTCAATCAATACACATTTACTAAGGACTTACTATACGCCAGGTTCCATGCTAAGTGATAGAGAAAGAAAAGGTGCAACAATCCCTTCTCACTTATAAGGAAAACAACAGCCACACAAATAGGTATTAGAAAATAAATTCCAAATCAATGCAAAGTAACCTCAGATGGGAAGACATGGATCAAATTAGGGAGAGCCATTTCTCTGCAGAAGGTAGTGGCCAAGCTGACTCCTGAAGGCGATTAGGGATTCCAAGAGGCAGAGGGGAGGAGAAAAAGCATTTCAGGTGAGGTGGGAAGAGCAGTGAGCAGAGAGGCACAGGGGTGGGAGATAGCATCCTGCCTGTGTCGAGAGATAGCAAGCCCATAAGTTTGCTGCCCAAAGAGCACAAGTAGGGGAGTGATGTCAAAAAGATTAGAGAGATGGATGGGAAAGGCTTCAAATGCCAAACAGAGAAACATCTAGTTAATTCTTAAGGTGGGATGTTGAAGTAGAGAATATGTTCTGGCTGATCTGTAATAATAACAGCTTAGAGAGAATTATAAAAAGTATTTCCCTTACAATTATCCTCCAAAGTTGCTGATGCCACTATTATTATTTTCCTTTTGCTTTTGAGGAAGTTAAGGCTCAGAAAAATTCAATGAATTGTCCAAGGTCACAATCTAATAAAGAGTAGGCATCTAGGTGGTACAGGGCAGGGCTTGAATTCAGGAAGATCTGTGTTCAAATCCTGACTCACACACTTCCTAGCAGTGTGGCCCTAGGCAAGCTGCTGAACCTCTGCTTGCTTCAGTGTCCTCATCTGTAAAATGGGAATAATAATAGCACCTACTTTTCAGGATTGTTGTGAAGATTATGTGAGATCATAATTACAAAGTGTTAAGCCCAGTGCCTGGCACATAGTAAGCACTATATGTATGTTAGTTATTTGTGGTGGTGATGATGATGATGATGATGATGATGATGATGATGATGATGATGATGATGATGATGATGATGATGATGATGGTGATGATGATGATGATGATGGTGATGATGATGATGATGATGGTGATGATGATGGTGATTTTCTCGGAATATGCAATTTCCTTGAAGATATTGTCCTACTAATGCAGAAACTCCTGCCATCAAAGCATAACATTATCTTCTCCATCCCTATAGCCATAGTCATTTTGATCATTTAATTAAGTCCTTAATTCAATCAGTCTTAAGGAGGAGAGCCTCTTTAATCCTTAGCTCACTCATCCTTAAGGAGGCAAGGCCTTCTTAAGGGGTATAAAGTACAATAGTCAAAGTTCTCCACCCATGGAGTGCAATTAAGTTACAATATCAGTCACTACTCAGTACCCTCTTAATGGGTAGGGAGAAATACACAAGCCATCCACCCCCAGGTTACTAGTAAGTTACAATTTCAAGGTCATAAGTAAGTTACAGTTTCAATCAATCAC
>JAQQSW010019971.1:0-10941 GCA_028646575.1 Pseudocheirus occidentalis
TTCCATGTGGAGAGTTTGCTATATTTTGTGATCCAAAACTACACCAACATATTCATAACCATCATGGGTGTTGTGAATATCTCATTATTGATACACTCAGACACATACTAGCTGTGTGACCCTGGACAACTCACTTAACCCGGTTTGCCTCAGTTTTATTATCTGTAACATGAACTGGAGAAGGAAATGGCAAACCACTCCCAGTGTTTTTTGTCCTTTGTTCACAAAGAGGATCTGCATCTTCATCAAGAAAACCCCAAATGGGGTCATGAAGAGTAGGACATGACTGAAATGAATAAAGAGCAGAAACAACAACAACAAAGTTGTTCAGAGGATGAAGATGCCAGCGAGTTTTGGAGGAGGGAGGTGGAGGTAAGGCCTGAAGAATAAATATAATTTGGACCAACTTAAGAGAACAGAAGGACCTTCCATAAGAAAGGAACAACTTGGGGCAAAGTGGCACAGTGAATAGAGTACCAGCCCTGGAGTCAGGAGAACCTGAGTTCAAATTTCAGCCTCAGACACTTGATACTTACTAGCTGTGTATCCTTGGGCAAGTCATTTAACCCCAATTTCGCTTCCCCCACCAAAAAAAAATTAAATAAATAAAAGAAAGGAACAATTTGATGAAAGACCCGAGGGAGGGCTGAGCATAGTGAGACTATGGAAGCTGAGCTTTAAGATGGAGACTGAGGATTAAGATCTAAATTTTTATTCACTGCATAGCACACATTTCCAAATTATCCTGCAACTCTACCCTACCTTTCTCCCCCTTCAGAGGTCTCCTCCTTGCTGGGAACTGGGACATTGGGGAACTACCCAAGTCTAATAAACCATGTTGGTCCCAGACATGTGTCTCTCAGTGCAAGGAATTATGAAGAACCCCCATTTCCTGGACCTGGCTCGGTATCTTGGGACATTCCCAGTGGCTGATGAATTCAATCCATTTACAAATATTGCTAAAGTGAACTTGGAAACATTTGGTAGTTTTCCCATGGTCTGGCTAAGTTACTGACATAAACTTATATCTTTATCAGCACTGCAGGAACAAACAAAAATAAAGTGTCCTTAATTTTGAGAAATCCACTAGGTTCCAAGGTAAAATCATAATCTCATAGAATACAGAATGCCCGAGCTGGAAACCACCTTGGAACACAAACCTTAAAATGGACCTTTACCTTAAACATATATTTTCCTATTGACTAGAACCTTTAGGGGAGCTCTGTGTAAAGGTCTGAATCAAGGATTCTTAATTTATTTTGTGTCATGAATCTCTTTGGTAGTCTGGTGGAACCCTTCTCAGAATCATGTTTTTAAAGGAATAAAACAAAAGACATAGGATTACAAAGAAAATGGAAAGAGTCAACAAAATATTAATAAGAAAAAGTTCCCAGACCCCAAGAGAAGAACTCTTAGCTAGACTGTGTGTCCAACTTCAGAGTGATGAAAATGTTATGATATGTCACACAGCAAAAGTGAGTAATGTATAGTCCCTAAGTAAATTTGGTTGTAGGGTCTGTAAGCAAATTTTAAATGTAACATTAAAAAAAGCAGATAAAACATTGGGCAGAAGCAATAATTAAGGTGATTAAACTGAAAGGGACCAGGGTCTAGCATAACAGTGGATTTAATTCATGTTCAAACTACAAGTCCCAGGGAAAGAGAGGACAGGAAGAATGGAGGGATCTTGAGGCATTAAAAAATATTAATAACTAACATTTATAGAGCACCTACAACATGCAAAGAAATGTGCTAAGCACTTTCCAATTATTCTCATTTGATCCTCACAATAACCTTCAGAGGAAGGTGCTATTATTATTCATTTTGAAGATGAGGAAACTTTGGAAAACAGAGGTTAAGGGACTTGCACAGGGTTGCATAGCTAATGAATGTCTGAGGCTGGATTTGAACTCAGGTCTGGGGCTCCCCACCTCTATCTACTATGCTGCCTAGCACAGAGGAGAAAGATCAACCAATAAGATGAAGTCTGAATGCTCTGGATAAGTTTAACCCAGAGAACAGAGAACAAAACGGGGTGGGAAGAAAAGCATAAGGGAGGGGATAGTAATTGCTGACTTTCAATATGGGAAGGATGGTTGAGGTAGGAAGAATGCACTCTGTTCTGCTTAGCCCCAAAAGGCAGAAATAAGAAAAAATGAGCAGAAAATTCCAGGAGACTGATCTGGGTTCAAAACAAGAAGTTTCTGACAAAAAAAAAAAAACAACAACCTAGCCATCCATGAAACACTGACATTCTGATGCTCTTTGTTCTAAGGTTGCTTCCAGCTTTTGCATTGTATGTTTTAAAGAAAAGGAAACTGAATTCCAGGGGAGATGGTTTACTTGCCCAAGATCACACGGGTCATTAGGAAAAGATCATGTGAATCTGGCCCCAAAGACTTTGTCCTTCCTTCTCTAATGTTCCATCTTGTCCTGGTTCTAGTAAGGACTATCTGGGCAGAACTTTCCCACTTCATCATCTAGATTTTTGAAATAGTGGTGATTCACAGCATTTTGTCTTTTCATTTCTTCTGCAGAAAAAGAATTGTTCCCGTCTGGATGCAAAAAGAAGGGACGTGTAAGGAACAAAAATATTCTGGGTAACAGTGAGAGAGCATCATGGCTGGCCAGCCTGGTTCTTTTTTGGGGTTTTTTGTTTTGGTTTTTTTTGGAGGGGGAAGTCTGGGCAATTGTGGTTAAGGGACTTGCCCAAGGTCACACAGCTAGTCAGTGTTAAGTGTCTGAGGCCCCATTTGAACTCAGATCCTCCTGACTCCAGAGCCAGTGATCCATTCACTGTGCCACATAGCCACCCCAAAATGGAGGACTTGGGGGGTACTGTTGGAGGGGGGAATGCAGGGCAATTGGGGTTAAGTGACTTGCCCCAAGGTCACACCTTGGCCAAGGTCACAGGCTAGTAAATGTTATGTGTCTGAAGCCAGATCCAAACTCCCAGCCTGATTCTTTAATAAGTGCATAAGATTGATTCCTGATATTTATGTGATTTCTCATGAAAATAAATATGTTGGAGAAAGAAAGTGTGGCACTGTATAGAAGACTGAACTTTGGGTCAGTTCAAATCCTGCCCTTGATCCCCTATTGCCTAAGTTCAAGCCTTGCTCCTGACCCTTAGTGCCTTCCTTTCAGTCCCCAGGCAACTCTCCAAGATTATAAAACTCAGAGAGAATGCCTACTTGTGTTGGTAAAAAAAAAAAAGGGGGAGCTACTCACCAGAAGTTACATATAATTATAAATTCATAGCTCTGATTTGAAGAAGGAAAAAAGAATAGACAAGATCTGGAGGAGGGGTTAGGAACAGTTCTAGGATCACTATAATCGCTAATGTTTTTATAGGGCTTTATAGTAATAAAGGTGTTTATAGTAGTTTGTCCCATTCAGTGCTCATTAAAACCCTCTACATAATACAAATAGTCCCATCATCATTTTATATGTAAGAATTCTGAAGGTCAAAAAGGAGAAGTGGCTTGCCCAGAGTAATATAGCCAGTTAATGACAGAGCCAGGATTAGAATACAGCTCTTCTGACTGCCAGTCCAAGGCTCTTTCTATTGCATTGTGTTGTCTTTCAAAGCCACAGCCTGCGGGATGGGGAGATCAGAGAATCCTAGTATTTTAGAATTGGAAGGAACCCTATAGACCATTTCTTCAAATCCTATCATGTTATGTTAATTGGCCAGTTCACAATAGAGAGGCTCAGTGATTTGCCCAAGATCGCCCAACTAGTACAGAGATGAGATTTGAACTCTGATTGTCTGTCTCCAAATCCATTAATCTTTCCATTATACCACCCTTTCAATAAGGACACTGTGATTAAAGGAAACGGGTGATTTTTTTTTCCTCCCTGATTCCCATGACAGTTGCATAGCCTATTAAAAAGATATAATCATTACAGGAGATCCAAGAAGAGAATGGTGAAAACATGACAGAGAGCTTTCTGGTGGGGATCAGTGAAGGAAAAACAACAGATAAGATATTGTCATGGATGAATAAAAGAGGAAACAGGGTCAGAAGATGATAAAGAATTCAGGAAACAAAACCCAGGTACGGCATGGACAGGCACTATGAGGCCAAATGAGGACTTCATTGGATTCTGTAAACACCCCCAGGAACTCCTTCTCAAACACGCATGAGAACAGCTGACACATTCTTGACTGGCCTTTAAGGATCATTTCATTCAAAGTTTCATTTCTAAGTTCAAGACAGAGAGAAATACAGCTCATGCCAATGGGATCTTGCTTCATTGAAGTTAATTAAGAACAAAAACTAAAGCTATAATTTAGGGCATGTGCCAGTCTCTTGTGAAGCCATGCAGGTCTAGGCCTGTCTCCTCCTTCTGCCATGTAGGAGCAATACATGTGAAGTTCAATCAGGAGCTGGCCAGCTCAGTCAGGACTAGAGCTAACTGACCACAAGTGGCCTCTGCCCTCTGCCAAGGCACATTTGCCACTAAATGAAATATTCAGAGGCGTTTACAAATCTGCTAATATGCAAAAATTCTATCATTATGATTCTTAACTATCAGAATCAGAAATTAGCAGCAAAAGAACACAGAGGTAGACCTAATTTCTTCAAGGCTTACTGCTAACACCTTATCCATAGAGGGTCTCTAATGACCTTTTCTGCTCATCTTCCCCTGGGGATGAGGACCAAATACAGCTAGACTGGCTCAGGGGAAGAAGAGATGAAAGGAACACTCATTCTAGACCTGATGCTGAAACATGGAGACACTGGTTACTGAAAGAGAAAAGACAGTAGCCTTGGGAGTAAGTTACCACTCCATCATAGAGTTTGTGAGTGAGAGACAAAATGAATATAACCTGACACATCCTCTAGTTTTGGGAAGGGCAGGTGTCAGAGGATTCAGAGTTCAAATATGGCCTCAAACACTTAATAGTTATGTGGCCACAGGCAAGTCACTTCACACTGTTTACCTCAGTTTCACCATCTGTAAAATGAACTGGAGAAGGAAATGGCAAGCTAATTAGTAATTTTGCCAAGAAAAGCCCAAATGGGTTACAAAGAGTCCAATACAACTAAAATGACTCAACAACTACAAAGTTCTCAGAGTATTCCAAGGAAAAACATATAGGTTCCTATGGTCTAAAATTCTGTGCGGGAAGTTGACCTAAGGGAGATTGATGGGAAGTTTTCAGGATTGCAATTCCACAAACAATATCTATTCTGATGAATAAGAAAAGCAAACAGTTGCCTACAGAGAACAGTGCAACTGCCTAAAATCAAATAAATACATAAAGCGTATAGTGTTTTAAAATAGTGCAAGTTCATAAAGAACTTATTAAATATTTCAAATTTAAAAAAAATTAAGACATAATAATTCTAATGATAGCTAGCATTGATACAACTCCGTTGTCTGCCAGGCACTGTACTGAGAATTTCTAAATAGTTTCTCATTTGATCTTTTCAATAATTCTGGGAAGTAGGTACTATTACGACTTCCATTTTATATGAGGGAACTAAGACAAATGGAGACTTGTCCAAGGTCACACAGCTAGAAAGGTATAAAAGATGAAAGCAAATGCAGAAATGCATATTTGAGAAAGATTACAAAAATGACAGTCTTATAAGGATCCCACTAGGATCCCTGAAAATCAGAATGAGCTGAACTTGAGGCAGGCTGCCAAGGACAACAAAAAAACAGTTTGTCATTTTGGTTTTTTTGGTTGTTAGGTGGGTTTTTTTTTCTTTGTTCATTTGTTTAGCTAGGTTGGGATTGAAAAATAAAGCCAAGAAACAACAAAGCCTCTTGTTGAGAGGAGGGGACGGTAATAATGGAGAGGAGACACATCTGCTTGATAGTTTGCCTGCTTTCTTTTCTCAGGATTGAGGGTGGGGGAGGGGTGAAGGTAACAGGTTGTGGAAACCCAAGCTCAGGGAGGAGATGATAAAATAGGACCTAATTTCCCTCGCTGACTTCCTATCAATCTGCTTAGATAAATAATCCTTAGTGTAGTAAATGAACTTGGCAGATGGAGCAGCTGAGGGGCTGTCAGTGATATCTCAAACAGGGTGGAGAACAGCATGTGCCTAGTGGGCCAATGTCCTGACTATTAAAATTTTTAAAAAGGCGGCGGGGGGGGGGGGGGAGAGGGTCCTTCAGTTTTCAAACTGTAGGCTAATGAGCTCAACTTCAAATCCTGGCAAAAATTCTTTTTAAAAATATGATTAAAAGGATGTTTTTGAGCATTTAGAAAGGAAAGCAAGGGAACTAGACTATGCCAAAAAGAGCAAAGAAAGAGGAAAAGGATCCACAGCACAGAAGTATTTCCAGCAGCTCTTTTTGTGGTAGCAAAGAAATGGAAACCCAGGGGGTAGCCGTCAATTGGGCAGAACACATCATGGTACGGGAATATAATGAAATATGGCCACGTTGTAAGAAATGAGAGGAAGGGGAAGAAATAAATGTTTCCTGGCACCTGCTATGCATCAGGCACCATCCTAAGTGCCTTTTACAAATATTATCGCATCCTTATAACTACCTTAAGAGGCAGATGTTATTATTATCCCCACTTTACAGTTCAGAAAACTGAGGCAAACAACAGTTAAGCAACTTTTCTGGAATCACACAACTAAGTGTTTGAGACCTGATTTGAACTCAGGATCTCCCTGACTCCAGGCTCAGTGCTCTGTGCACTATGGTGCCATCTAGCGGCTTCTAGAAGATAGTTTGTTAAATGAATGATTTTGGAAGGCTTGAGATCTTCAGTTAATACAAGGATCAACCATGATTCCAGAGGATCAGTGATAGAAGGTGGTACCTGCTTCCAGAGCAGGGATGAAGTCAGAGTGAAGACCAGTACGTAAGTTTTGCACAAGGCCAGTGTGGCCAGTTTCTCCCCCCATGACGTCTCTGCAGTCCCCTTCTCCCTTTGGTGAGTTCCCTCTCCTGCTCAGCATTATCTTTCTCAGCTCCTTTTTGTGTTGTCTTCCCTGATTAGACTATAACAGAGCACCTAAGTAACACAGTGGTTAGAGTGCTGAGCCTGGAGTCAAGAAAATTCCTCTTCCTAAGTTCAAATCCTGCTTTCGACACGTCCTAACTGTGTGACCCTGGGCAAGTCACCTAACCCTGTTTGCCTCAGTTTCCTTATCTGTAAAATAAGCTGGAGAAGGAAATGGCAAACCAGTCCAGTGTCTTGACAAAGGAAACCACAAACGGGATCACATAGAGCCAGACACAACTGAATTGACTCGACAAAAACATACTTAACCAATGTCCTTTTGTGACAGGGATGCTGGATTGGTAGATCATGTGAATGCCACAGATATGAGTACATTTGGATTTCAGCAAGGCATTGACAAAGACTCCCATTCTATATGTGTAGGCAAGATAAAGAGATGAAGGCTAGAAGAAAATACGGTTAGGTGAACTCAGTGGTTGAGGGACTGAACTCAAATGAAATCTATGCCAGCGGGGAGGGATAGCTCTAGTAAAATGCCCTAGGTCTCTGTCCTTGGCTCTATGCAGTACACCAGAGGTGCCTGATATGAGGCTGAGTGTAGCCAAAACCAAATTGAAATATAATTGGGGAACATTTCACAAAATAAGTAAAGGTACTATAGGACACCAATGATATTACTACGTGGTTTTTAAGTCACTATGAGGCAGCAAAGAGCTTATGTATGGTGAGTCTGACACCACTACTATAAACCATTTTTTTAAATCAATGAATTGAATAGAGTCAAAGATGGCACACTTATCAGATTCCTGGATGATGAAAACCTAAAAAGGATAATTAACAAATTGGATGACAAGATTCAGATCCAAAAGGATCTCAAGAGAATATAACAATAGACCACATTTAGTGAGATAACATACAGATGAGTTTAAAGTCCTGCACTTGGCTTTGAAAATCAACTGTGCAAGTTCAGGGAAGAGGAATAAAAGATGGAAAATTATTTGGTGGGAGAAAAAAAACTGGAGGTTTTAGTAGACTATAAGCTCAATGTATGTCTCCAGTATAACATGGCATCTAAAAGCAAAGATAGAGATGAAGCATCTATTAAGAACTTACTCTTGCCAGGCACTGTGATTAGCACTAGAGACTGAGAGACAAGCAAACAAGGCAATTCTGCCTTCAAAGAACTTAGGCAGAAAACAGCTAAAGGGGAGCAGGAAAGTGGAGTAAAGGAACTCAGCAAGGCCATCTTTCCAGTTTGTGAAGGCAGTTGGTTAAGAAGGGAGAGAAGTCCAGAGACTGGGTTGAGTGGTTGAGTTGAGTGAGTCAATCCTGGATTGCATTACAAGAAGCATCAGGTCTTAAACAAAAAAGCTGCTAGTCCTGCTGCACTCTATTGGGGTCAGGTCACATCTCCAGACTGGGAGGCAGGCAGACCAGTGAGACATAGTAGAGAAAGCTTGTGTTCTGTTCTAGAGTGAGATCGGTGACAAACTGGAGCAGGCCCAGAGAAGCACAAATATCAGAGTAATGAGAGCCCAAGAGGCCAAGCCATTTCCATCAGCTGATGGAGCTCTGATCAAGAGAAGAAGACTCATATGGTGATTAATGGCTCTCCTCAAGTGTCTGAGCAGTTCTCATGAGAAAGAACTTAATCTGCTGGCAGCAGACTACAGAAGAGCAATGGATCAGTCACAGGAAGGATCATTTAGGAAGGATATCAAGGAAAGCTTCCTAATGTTAAGATCTGCCCACATGAGGAAGGAGTTGAGATGTATGTAGTAGGTTCCCACCCCTGGGAGCCTTTAAGTGGAAGCTGTAGGATCACTTGTTGGGGAGTTTGTAGGGGGAGATTCAGGTTCAGTTACAGGGTGAACCTGATGACATCTAAGTTCAATTCAGTTCTGGGTATCACAGTCTACTCAGCTCCCCCGCCCAGGGAATCCAGAGGTTTGGGCACGGCCTTTGAGGTGATTTGCCTCAGCCTTGACAGTCTACACCCACCCACTGTGCTGGGTGATATGGGAAGCAAATGAATTCTCATTAGATAGAAATTCTTTCCTTTTCTACCAACTTCCTTTTGGCTCCCAAGAAATGACTGGAGGGAGTTCTTGAAATGCCAAGGAAACAATATGGTCTTGAGATGTAAATGTTCCCACTAGGGGGTGATGTGGTTCCATCCGCTGACCTTCCCTACCCACCAAGTAGAGATAATTTCCCACAGATCAAAGCAGGCATAAGGTACCATGGTTGCTAGGAAGGGGAGTACTCAAATTCTGCAGAGTATGAGCTCATGGTTAGAATTAGACTTGCCAAGTCATGCAATGTCCAAATTGTAAAAGAAATCAAAACACTTAAGAAAACATTAAAGATCAGATCTTCAAGCATAGAATATAGTATGCCAGAGCTCAGAGGATCTGAGGTCAGAGAACGCAGACTGTAACAGCTGAAAAGACCCTAAGCATGGAATGTCTTAGCTGGAAGGAGCTCCAGAAACACAGAACATAGAGGGGAGCGAATAGAATGCCGATGTAGAGCTAGAACCACTTCATTTTACAGCTGAGGTCTTGAGTGGGGAAACAACTTGCAAAAAGTCACATAGATATTAGCAAACTCTGAGTTCCAACTCGTGTCCCCAGGCTCCAAACTCCAGATTCCTTCTGTTGCACCTCACTGCCCAGACTGCCTCCAACGTGCCCATCTCTAAATCATCCTACAAACTACTGCCTGATTGACACGTATCCTTCCAAATGAGAAGGGGAGGAAAGGGAGGCAGAAATACAAGGGGAAAGACAGGGAAGGAGGAGAGACAGACAGAGAGAGAGAGACAGAGACAAAGAGAGACAGAGATACATGGAGAGACAGAGAAAGAGAGAACAATACAAAAACAAATGGGGGGGGAGGAGCCAAGATGGCGGCTTAGAAGCAGCAAGGTCCCGCAGCTCCCACACCACCACCCTAAACACCCATAAAATATGAGCCCAGACAAAGTCTAGGAAAGTCTAGGACTCCCAGACTCACAAAAATACAGAGAACACAGCTCTCGCTGAAGGCAGCTCGGCAGCAGGGGCTCAGCGCAGCCGCCGGAGCGGAGACTGGAACACCCTGAAGCTGAGACCGTGGCCAAGCCTGGGACTGTGGGAAGGAGCTGGGCTGAGCCGAGCCCCACCCCGCAGCCAATCTTCAGAGGTTCTACAGCCTCCAGCACCTCCACATTTGCCAAGGCGTGAGGAATGGGACCGGAGAGGGGAAGCTCCCATGGCAGGAGCCAGGCAAGGCCCCAGGGCGTCCATTAGGAGCGAAGCCTCCCAAGCTTGAGTCTACTTAAAAGAAAATTTAAAGCACCTGCTTTAGGGGAGCTTCGTCAGAGACTGGTTAGTGAAAGTGAAGCTTTGAAAATTAATTTGGGGGTGATAAAGCAGTTCGGCCAGTCTTCCCCCAGGAGAAGGAAGCAGTGGGGGAAGGGAACTGCTGGATCCACTGGAGGCACCCACCAGGCTACTTCAGAGCCTCTGGCCTGCGGACTCAGCAGGGGGCGCTGAATCGATTGATCAGGGCCAAGTGCTCTTGCACTGAGCGGCCTGGATCCCTATCATGGTCTTGGGTGGTGGTCCTGTGGTGCACTTTCAGCAAGCCAAAGCTGGGGGGACTTGCATCATCCCCCTAATAGCTCTGGCAGTTGGGAAAACCCCAGCGATTTGGAACAGAGCTTCCCCCTTTGGAAGCAAAGTTTCACAGAGCTAAAAATAACAACCAATTAATTGACTGGACAGCATGAGGAAAAGGAAGCAAAATAAAAACAGCCATAAAACTCTAGAATCCTTTTTTTGTGGACAAAAAGGGTCAAAGCATGAAACGGGAGGAAGAGAGCCCAGAACTCAGAACTCCCACACCAAATGCTTCCAAGACAATTGAAGAATGCCTAGAAGCTATACATCAACTGAAAAAGGACTTTGAAAACCAAATAAGAGAAGTGAAGGAAAAATTGAGAAGAGAAATGAGAA
>JAQQSW010019972.1:0-10941 GCA_028646575.1 Pseudocheirus occidentalis
AATATATATGTGTGTGTGTGTGTGTGTGTGTGTGTGTGTGTTATATAAATTGTTCTTAAACTATTTACTTCAACATGTCCTATACTGCAGTCGTATTCTATCACATTCATATACCATAACTTTTTCAGCCATTCCACAGTTCTTTGCCACTACAGAATGAGGTGCTAAAAATATTTCTTATACATTTGACTCCTTTTTCATTTTTCTTTGAACTCTTCAGAGTATATATCTAGCAGTGGTATTGTTGAATCAAAGGGTATGTTACTGAACTAACTACTGTGTAGGGAGGAGAGAGGGAGAATAAAAATGGGAAGTTGTGTAATTGAGGATAGGATTGGTAAGTGACTAACAAGAGCAAGTGATAGTCCCTAACCAAATGCAAAGACTGAAAAGATTATAATTCCTTTAGCATATCAAGAAGGTGGTAGGATGGGGGAGGGGGAGAGATTAGGAAAATTGAATAAAAGAAGTGAGAAAGAATGGGACAATGAGGGAGTAGAAAAGGCCTCTTGCCAAAATGGGACAGGAAAAGAAGCCAATAGAGATAATTTCTGTGGGAGAAGAATTATATATCAGCAATAAAAGAAAGAGACCTTATAATAGGTTCCATCTGGGGAGATTTTGCGAATTAGGATACTGCCTGTAAGAAAATGGGCTGTCCTAAAAAATATTCCACCCGTAGATGGGGATGTTTTAGTTATTTTGAGCAGCCAGCACCCAGATTACTAAGGAGTTGTAGAGCCAGAGGTTTGGTAACATGGCTTTAGGAATAGGAAACAGTTATGGTAAGAGAATAAAATAGAAGTAGCTTCCAGAGTTGGGACTCAGAGTAGCTCCTACCACACAACATTATTTCCATCCAAATAAAATCTATAAATTTTATTTCTTAGAGTCAGAAACAGCAGAGAAAAGGGGGAAAATAACAGTATAGAAATTGGATGGAAGAGGGAACTCAAACCTAGTACTTAAGAAGCTTTATTCTTGTGAAGGACAAAGAATTAAAAAGTATCAAATAAGTGTGTTGACCATAAATTAGCAAGGCAATAAAAATCACAAAGAAGAGTTAAGAAAAGTAAAACTCCTTTAAAAAGGGCACACAATTAAAGTTATTAATAGTAACAGGTTGGTGAGAAGGGAAGATTTTGAACCATTCACCTTATTAGATAGTAGTAAAAAGGGGGAGAAAAAGGTAGATAAATAAAAGAACGAAATGAACAATTTAAGCAAATTTTAGAATTTTGGGTTAGGGCAGGTAAAAGGAACAGTAGAAGTTAGGGTGAGCCTTTGGGAGTAGATAGACTTGCATCAAAGTAGTATAAATAGAGTTCATCACAGGGACATATTACTATCCTAAAAGAAGGGAATAAGAAGAAATAGAAAGGAAATAAATGGAGGAAATACAAGGCCATCGATAATAGATACAGAATCTGACAGTTCACCAGAGGCTTCTCATGTTGTAATCCAGACTGCCCATTTTACAGACAAGAAAGCTGAATCTCCAAGAGATGAAATGATTGTCTGCAGTGTTTGAATCCATGTTTTCTGGCTCTAGAACTAATTTTATTTGCACTGCATTATATTCCCTTTTAAAAGAATATTGAAGAATAAATGTATTTCTCATCCCAAATGGTACCTTTACAAAAACAGATTCTATGCTAGTGCACAGAGAAATTAAAACTGAATATAGGAAGACTAAACAAATCCCTTACAGATTGTTACCTAGTGAAAATAGTCTTGAGCCTCAGGAAAATCAACTAAGAATGCAAACCCAAATGGAGACTTAATAATATCCAAAATAATAAATGGGTCGAAGAAGTAATCTTAGAAACAATAATTATATGAAATAGGAAAATACAGTTGTGACATCAGAATTACTGCAGTGAATCTAAAGTGAAAAAAAATAACAAAACTAAAAGCTAAGAAAATCTAGTTAATCCTAATAAAAAAAGCTGGAGGAGGGGTGGCTAGATAGCACAGTGAATAGAGCACTGGCCTGGGAATCAGGAGGACCTGAGTTCAAATCCAACCTCAGACACGTAACACTTACTAGCTGTATGACCTTGGGCAAGTCACTTAACCTCACTTGCCCTGCCTTTCAGCCTCCAGAAAGCAAAAAAAAAAAAAAAAAACTAGAGGAGAATCAACCAACATAAAAATAATGAAGGTAAAATCATAAGGAATGGGAAATTAAAAGAATTCTGAGAACCTAATCTGCACATTTATATACCAACAAAACAAAATAATTCACAGCTATCATCCTCATCTCTAATCCAGTGTGAAGAAGAAATGACACTAATGAAAATACAAATGGAAATAGTAGCTGGCCTAGACAAAGTATACCAAAATTTTAACAATGTTAGAGGTGACTCAGTTTTGAAGGAGTTATCACTTCTCAAGTCATTCAGAAGAACTGAGAATATCAAAGAATTGCAAAACACTGTGACCTGATTATTATAAAAAATGCTACCTGGGAATATTAACAAATGCCAAACTGTGTATGGTTATCAATGTATGCATTCATTTTTATATGTCCACTCAAATATTTCTGTATATGTATTAGTCTATATGCTTTTTCCATAGTTCAAAGGTTTGGTGATTTTTAGGCACTTTGGCTATTGTCTCTGTTAACATACATCACAACCATGTGTATACCACACTCAGTTTCCATTATTCTTTCTCATGCTGGCAGGACCATCTTTCACAACACCCGAAAAACTCTTTATCTGTTAGCAGTGAAAAAAATAAAGGAGCAAAAAACTTCATGTAATGGTCCTAAAGAAACTGGAGGTATTCCAGAAGAGGCAATTTAGGAACTCTTTTTCCATGGCATCATATATTTCATAATTTTATTCTCTTTTGAGTCCTGATTTTTAAATGGGCCAAATAGGTCTCCAATCAGAACAGGCAGTGTTCTCCATACATTTCATTCAGACTGAGATCTAGTCAAATAATGATAGAGAATGAAATCTGAAGTTAAGGAATGTTCTGGGAAAGACATTCCATCCAAACTTCTTTTCCAAATGGAGATGTGCAGGCTATCCAGAACTATCAGACCTTAGAAGTTATGTAATCTTCTCATTTTATAGCTGAGGAAAAATGGTAGCTTGCATTTTACTGGTATGGTTCCATTTGCTAAAAGCCTTCTATGCATTCATTTTCTTATTTGATTCTCATAAAACCCTTATGAGGTAGGTAGTATAAAATAGCATTGAACAAATGGAAAAGCTGAGACCACAGGAGTGAAAGTGATAGCTAAAATCATCTAGCCAATGAGTAGAATAGCCAGTTCTCAAAACTATGCAGGTATAATTATGTATATTGGTCATAAATAAGAAAACACAATTAAGAATAGACTAGAAGGGGGAAAATTATAAGGAAGACTAAGAAAAGTAAAACTCCTTGGAAAAGGACATAATAAAAGAAAGTTACTGACAGACTGGAGGAGAGGGAAGGTTTTAAACTGCTCACTTAACTGGGTAATAGGAAAGAAAGGACAAAAGAGGGGGAGAAATAGGTAAACAAGTAAAAGAATGAAATGAATAAGTAAATTTAAAGAATTTAAATTTTAGTCAGGTTTCTTGTTTCTTTGGGTCATCCAAAAACTCATAAAATCTTTTATTACAATTTAGTATCTAGACTGCTCATGTTTTATGTGAGTGGTGTGCTGTATAGGGGCAAAGTGGATAAAAATTCAAATGATACATTTTCAGAGGGGGCTGCTTTTGGAGACATCAGAATTTCCATTTGTATAAGAAGAAGACTGAGTGGAAGCAGGCAGAACTAGAGGTAGTTAAAAATACAGCTTCCTGGGGCGGCTAGGTGGCGCAGTGAATAGAGCACCGGCCCTGGAGTCAGGAGGACCTGAGTTCAAATCCGGCCTCAGACACTTAGCACACACACACACAAAAAACTAGCCGTGTGACCTTGGGCAAGTCACTTAACCTCAACTGCCCTCCAAAAAGCAAAAAAAAAAAAAATAGAGCTTCCTGTATTCTAATGTAGGAGGTACATAAGTACACATTTTAACTTTCATGAATCTATGTGTATACATAGACATGTATATGCATGTAAGAATGTACATTTATGAGTACACTGAGGTCCTGTGGAGTTAGAAGTCCTGGGTTCTGGTTGCCCTTGTCTTTGAGACTTAGTACCTGTGTGTAATTGAATAAGTCTCAACTTTTTGAGACCTCTGGTTCGTCCTCTATTTCTTTCATGTAAAACGAGTAGTTTGTACTAGGTAGCCTCGAAATGATAGGACCTGTGATTTCATTCATAGAGGAAACTCCTTGGTAGGTAAACACTTCTTTGTCAGTGCTTTTTCTGGCAAATTATTGTCTTAGTGGTCTAGAGACAAGAGATCTGGTGAATTGTCCAGAGTCACAGCCACAATATGTGTCATAAGTGGGACTTGAATCCAGGTCTTCCTGCCTTCCAAATGTAACGGTAAGCAAAGTAGGATTTTTGCTGTTTTCTGGATTGAGTTTTAGGTAATCAAATGCCTTTCATTAAGTATTGACTTTGATGGAATAAAGAATATTTGACTGGAAACAGTCTACATTGTGTTGTTTGGAGGGAGAGGACAGGGTAGAGAGAAGAACAGAGCTGAGAGAGAGAAGTGAGTGTGAGCAAGCTAGGGGAACTTGCTTGTGGGGAGGCCTAACAGAAAGAATGTTCATGATATCGGTGCTCTGCTTGTTGATCTGTGTTAATTTCTCAGACAGAAGCCCTCTCTGTTGGGTCTGTGTTTTAATTTCTCAGACGGAAGTCCTATCTGCCTGGCTTTATGAGTGAATTAAGCTGAAAGGATAGAGATCTGCCTAAGGGAAGGAGGCTTAGCTTAAGCCCCTTTTAAGAGCTGTTAAAGTGAATTGAAATGATGGTGCAGGTAATGTGTATAAATATTGTTGTTGCCCCATTAAGCTTTGTTTTCCTGGAAATAGAAGCTGTGAGCAGGAACCCCTGGAGTGGAGCAGTCCCTGTGAGCTGAGATATGGAGCAGGAGCAGAAAACTGGCTATCTGTGAATTGAGGTGAGAGTCGGGATCAGTCAGCCCACAGAAGAAGAGCCTTGGGATTTGGAAGTCAACTTCAGGTCAAGATGAGAGAGGACTTTACTTGGACACTGTGTATTGATTGAAGAGATTATGAATTACTGTGACTTAGGGGTGGATGGTGTTTGCATTTTCTACTGTACCTTAAGTATGTATTGTTTTAGGGGAGACTCTAGCCTGGGACCTCCTGATTTGGGGCATGTAATGATATATATTGTGTAAAGTATTTTGCTAGGGAAGACCCTAGCCTGGGGCCCCCTAATTATGTAAACAAGTATTTTGGGGAATGTTACTGACAGTGATATGTCTATGTACCATACAATGTATTGAGTGTTATGATATATATGTGTGGTGTGGTGTGGTGTGTTGTGGTGTGTGTGTGTGTGTGTGTGTGTGTGTGCGCGTGTGTGCGCGTGTGTATGAGATATGTTTTCCTTAAGAATATTGCTATGAAAAGTATGCTTTGTTGAACAATGTTTAGTTTATTGCTGAATAAATAGAGTTCATTATACTATGTGATTAGACCCTATAAATTATTCACAGCAGCCTTCCTCAGGTATGGTGCTGGGTGCTGTGATTGGCATTACACCAAGCCAGCCTTCTGTTCACTTTCCCTTTATGTCTTTCATGATCAGTTGTTGCTATTTTTTTTGTTTGTGCACAATCTTCATTCTTTCACTTCTTTATTATCCTGAGAATCATCTCTTGTAACAAAGAAGACAGCAGTAGAACAAACCAGCCAACCCTCCAGTTAAATCTGATAGTTTATAAAATGAACAACACCCTTAAGAACTCCCCAACTCCCTTCAGAGAAGAGGAGAATATATATATTTGCAAAGCCATACCCATACTTTCCCTCCTCTGCAGGAGTTTTGCATACTTACACATGTACATATATATTAATATGTATTAATGTATGTATAGGAGAGACTGCACTAAGAACTAAGGCTATCTAGAAAAGCTTCTGATAACGGGGGGTGACAGTCGAGTTGAATCTTGAAGGAATTTAGTGATTCTAAGAGCTAAAGGTAAGAAAGGAGTGAATACTAGGTATGGGGAAGAACCTGGGCAAATAGAGGAAAAACATGGAATGCCAAGCTTAGGAAATAACTGTCAGGCTGCTTTAATTGACATATAAATCTAAAACGTGTAGTTTTACATCAGTTATAATTTTATGCATGAGGACTAGGATTGTGGAATAATCTTGGATGCATGAACTATATTTTAACCTAGGGGCATGAAGGAAATGTGGATGATTCTTGAACATTGTCTTGGTTAGACAAGCATTAGGGAGAATGACTTGCAGAAACCAAAGAAAAGAAACCCGGAGTCTAGTTAGGTAGCTGTTGCAATGAACCAAACATGACCTAATGAACAAAAATGACTGATATGAATATACAGGAGAAAAAAGTAAGAGATATTGAATCTGACTCTTTGTGCTTAAAGATTTTTTGAATATGGCAAGTGAAGAATAAGAAATAGTCAAGAATGATGCTGAACTCATGAGGCCAAGTGGCAAGAAGAATGGTTGTTGCCTTCACCACAAATAGAGTTATACAGGAAATGATGGAAAGGAAAAGACAATGAGTTCCATTTCAGACATTTTAACACTGGATATCCAACTATAGATAATCCAACTGGTAGTTAGTAATGTGAGATGAATTTAGGAGAAAAATAGATTGAATTACAAATCTAGAATTCATATTCAAAGATATAATTGATCCCATGAACGCTAAAGAGTTGAACAAGAGAGAAGGTAGGTGGTGTAGTGGGTAGAGCATAGGACTGAGTCAGAAAGATGTGAATTCAAATTCCACTTCAGATACCTTTCAACTGTGTGGTCCTGGAATAGTTATTTAACTCCTCTCAGCCTTTGTTTCTACTCTGTAAAACTGGGTGATTAACAATGTCTAACTCATTTAGAGTTATTGGAGGATCAGATATGATCATGTCTTTAAGATGCTATGAGGACCTTAAATCACTATGTGACTGTTAGCTATTGTTATTAAGAGAGAAAGTCACAAGGACCTAAAATAGTCTTTTGAAAAAAAAATGGGATAAGGGATTAGAACACAGGTATTTATCCCATAAAGGAGACAGAGAAGGAATGGTCATACAGGTAGAAGGAGAACCAGAAGGAAGCAGAGTCAAGAAAGATGCAAAAGGAGAGAGAATCTAGAAAGGGAACTTGGTCAGATGTTAAAAGCTTCAGAGAGGTTATAATGGATAGGGAGGAATAAAAATGTGCTATAATATATATTATATAAATTATCATATTTAAGCTTGGAAAAAGTGTTTTGGTGGAGTGGCCAAATTGTAAGACGTAAATGGGAGGAAAAGAAATGGAGGAGACAAGTTTAGATGATTTTTCTGGGAGTTTGGCTGTAAAAGGGAGGAGAAATAATAAATGAGCCCTTCTTTATTTCACTTAGGTATTGTTGCTTATTAAGTGTGAATTAGAGGAAGGATGTCAGTGCCAGTCTGACACTTCTCAATCCTCAGCGAGAAATGTCTCCTTCTTCCTATACCCATCTAATGCAGGCAGAATTCAGGTGCATATTGTTCCCCAATTCCCTAATGGTGGGTATGATCACCTGAGGCAGAAAATGGCAAGGGGCTTGATCCTTTGCCAAGACAGTTAGGTGGAGGGATTATGACCAAGAGATTATGCACTGAGTAGACTAATCCCTACTTTGTATGAGAAATGGGATTTAAAGGCAGCTTATCTGAATAACAACAGTATAAACTCTCCCAAGCACCAGAAATAGAATTGTAGATCTTGAATTGGAAGGGACTTCTAATGCAATCTAGTCTGCATCCTCATATTAAAGATAAGGAAATGGAGGTCCAGGGATGTTTAGTAGCTTGCCCTAGGTCACACAAGTAATAAGCATCAGAAACAGGATTTGAACCCAAGTCCTCTGATTCTACAACCAGTATGCTTTCTGCTATGCCAAATCAAATTGCCTTTCTCAGGTACCATTTTATCCAAGTATTCACTTCTTCCTCATCTCTTTTTTTGTGTGGTATCCTCACTTGAGGTCCAACTTAAATGCTACTTCTCTTTGAAATCTGTCTTGTTTCCCCTCATTTGTTAGTTCTTTCTTCACAAACTACATTATATTTTCTTATACTTACAAGAATTGAAGATAGGGACTATTTAATTTTTGTCTTTAAATCTTTAGGAGCTAGCACAGTGCGCTTTACTCATAGTAAATGCTGAATCATTGTGTTGAATTGGATTGGACTGAAAGCATTATAGATATGTGAATTACTGAGCTAAGAGTTATCATGACTCTAAAATTTAGAAGTCATAGGTGAAATAAGTTTTATAGTCACCAGCAGTGATCTGGCAAAAACTAAATATTTCCTGTTAAGATGAGCTTACAACAAACAAGAGTATTGTTAAGGTCTTGGGAAAGATTTGAATTAGATTTCAAATAAAAGTTACTATACCTTCAGGATCTGCCTTCGCTGGTGAAGGAAGTTTTGGTTTCTGTTATGCCTGAGGCTTTGAAATAAACCCTAGGGTCATCTCTGTGGAAATATTGTTGGGTAAAAAGAAAGAGCAAGGAAAAATTTGACAGTTCTTTGAGAATGGATTAGTAAGGAGAACCTGAATTCAGAAGAACTTGCTAGGAAAAGGGAAGGATAACAAAGGCTCTGTAATAACCTTATTCTCAGTTTTCAGAGATAAAGCTTAGGACCTGGGGAAAGAAAATGTTGGGTGTTGGGAGGGACTAGAATGGAGAGACTTAAACAAACTGGATGAAATTTATAGCTCATTCAGTTTTCTGTGAAGGACTTGGAGCAGTGGGTTGAATACTCTGACCCCAGGGAGCACCTTAGACTTCTTGGAAATTCCCTGATTTGGAAGTTGAGACATGGAAGAAAGGTAAGAGCATAAATGACTTCTCTTCAAACACTTATGATACTCAACATAGGAGATGGTTTCCTGAGGTCAAAATCTGCTAAGTAATGCAAAGCTCAGGTGTTATTACATTTTCCAGGGACCTTGACACAAGGCATGAGGTCTGGTCCTGCATGTAGATAAGATTTTCTAGTCTATCTAGGTTCCAGTCAAGAGAGAAATATTTTCTAGTTGAAAAATGGAAGCTTCCCATTCAGTTTACCATCAATTTTCTTATTATTCTTATGTCTCCTCAGTATCCAGCCCTGAAAATCAACTGCTTAGGAACCCAGAGGAGAGGGATAGAGTGGCCTTTTGAACCATCTTTCCTCTTCTATTCAGACCTAGCTTGTAGGTCTTCATTTACAACTTATAAACAGACTTATTGATTCTAATTGTGTGGAAGGGTGGAAGTCAACTGTTTATATAATTTTGCTTAGCTTTAGAGGGATAAAATTATTAGAAATAAAAGACATCACATCTTGAGCCCTATTAAATCTAAATCCCCTGTGAGTGTTTGATATAAACACACAACCTCTGAAGACCAGAGTCCAACAAGGTGCTCTTCATTTTCCACCATCCCCACCTAGCCGTGATATACTAAGCCCAAAGGAGGAGCCTATTGCATAAAGTCTCAGTACCTTTGACCTCTACCCTATGACTCTACCCCATGGAGACCATGAAGAATAAAATTAATTTCACACTTCCTATTGAAATGGCAATATAAAAATTTATAGAGGACTCAGCTGTTTCATAGACTTTGGCAGCTATTGAAAAGAGCCCAGATGGGAAGAAGATTAAATATTTCTTCTTCTGAGAATGATGAGTGAGAAACAAGAAAGCAGACCTGATTTCTCAGACACATGCTCAGAAGCCTAGTTAACAGGTGCACTTGATATAGACCAAATTCTTAGTGGATCTTTTCATTTATTGGATGACTCCTTTCTCTCTCAATAAAATACCATAACCAGTCAAAGTAAAACCAAAGGACCAGGTGAGAAAATCCTTGATAAACACACCAGGCTACCCAACATAGAAAAGTGGATGTGCACTAATAATGAGATTAATCATAAGATCTTAACACAACAACAAGAATTAATAACCAAAACTGTTCAGCATAATAAAACATTTCGTCCATTTCAAGACTGTCAAAATCCATTGAATCAATCCAGAAAATACATACAGAAATGATTGCCAAATATGACAACCTAATGGTGTCTACAGGCTGGACAACATCTAGTGCAGCAGCCTATGACACCTTTGCAAAGAAACATGATTGTTGTCCACCTAATCCAACTTTTTATTCACAAAAATTCTTCAATGTCTCATTGGCTGGCCCCCAAACCAAAATTCCAGATCTATTGGCAGTTCACAGAAAACTTGAGGAAAATGCATAAAACATTGCCTCCTGGCAAGACTTTCCAAACCCCAATTGAATGCAAAAAAAATTCCTTCAATTAATCAACTTTCACTTACGTGGAGCAGGGATAGCTTTTTATGTTCTAACTCAAATCTTAGCTCAATTTGGGGAAAAGTCAAATACCTTAGACAATTTTTGGAGGGGAAAGGCAGGGCAGTTGGGGTTAAGTGACTTGCCCAAGGTCACACAGCTAATAAATGTTAAGTGGAGGTCAAATTTGAACTCAGTTCCTCCTGACTCCAGGGCTGGTGCTTTATTCACTGCACCAAATGGAAAACCAGTAAAGAAAACTGAAGAGAAAGAGAGATAAGCTTCTCTAAACAATACAAAAATTCACAAAAAGACAGCTAAAAGAATGATATAAGGCATATGAGGTCAGAGGTAAAACCTAAAATTTAACTTAATAGTAATTCTTGAATATAGGTATGTGAAAATATTACAGGCTGCCAAGAAAAAACCATTTGAATACTGCGGAAGCACTATCAGGATAACCCAGGATCTGGCAGCTTCTACACTGAGGGATCGAAGGGCCTGGAATATGATATTCCGGAGAGCAAG
>JAQQSW010019973.1:0-10941 GCA_028646575.1 Pseudocheirus occidentalis
CACATATGAAACAAAGAGACACACACAGAGTTAAAATAAGGGTTTGGAGCAGAATATATTATGTTTCAGCTGAAAAAAAAGTCAGGGGCAGCAATCATAACCTCAGTTAAAGCAAATAGACAATGAAGTAATATGAATACAAAACATATATGAACCAAATTGTATTGCATCCAAATTCTGAAATGAAAAACTAAATAAATCACAGGAGGAAATAGAGGCTATGCTAGTGGAGGACCTCAACTTTCCTCTATCAGAGTTGGATAAAGCTAACCATAAAATAAATAAGAAAGAAGTCAAGGAGATGAATAGAATCCAGTAAAGTTATATATAATAGACCTTTTGAGAAAATTAAATAGGAATAGAAAGGAATATACCTTTTTCTTGCTATACATTCTAGCTTTATAAAAATTGGCCATGTATTAGGGCATAATAATGTCACAAGGAAATGCAGAAAACCAGAAATACTAAATGGACTTTTCAGATCATAATGCAATCAAAAAAGCATTTAATAAAGAGCTGTGGAAGCACAGATTAAAATTAATTGAAAAATAATTGATCTAATCCAAAAAAATGAATGGGTCAAAGAACAAATCATAGAAATAATTCACAATTTCATTAGAGAGAATGACAGCAATGAGATAACATCCCCAAATTTGTAAGATACAGCCAAAGCAGTATTTAGTGAAAAATTTATATCTCTAAATGCATACATCAGTAAAAGAGGAGAACAGTTAATGAATTGAACATGCAATTTAAAAAAAATCAACCCAGAAAAATTCAAAACCCCCAATTAAACAACAAAGCCATTGAACTAATAAAATACAACTAATAGACACAAGCTGGTTTTATGGGAAAAACAATAAAATTGATAAACCGTCAGCTAATTTGATTCAAAAAGTAGAAGAAAACCAAATTATTAGTAACATAAATGAAAACAGCAAATGTACCACCAATGAAGATGAAATTAAAGTAGTTATTAAGTTATTTTACCCAATTATATACCAATAAAACTGACAATCTAAATGAAATGAATGAATATATTTTAAAAAATAAACTTCCCGGATTAACAGAAGAGGAAATAGAATACTTAAATAACACTGTCTTAGAAAAAGAAGCTTAACAGGACATAAATGAACACCCTAAGAAAAAGTCCCCAAGACTAGATGGATTTTAAAGGGAATTCTACCAAACGTTTAAGGAGCAATTAATCTCAATACTATTTAAACTATTTGAAAGAATAAAGAGTCCTACCAGACATATCTACATTCAGAGAAAGATCTAGAAAGAACAGACTTTAAATGGAGACTGAAGCAACCTACATGCTATTGTTCTTTTTCATGTTTGGTTCTCTTTCTTTTTTCCCATTCTTCACTCCATTGGTTACAACTTTTCTATACAACCAGATTAATGTCCAATTTGAAAATATTTGCAGATCTAATACTTGATTGCTTGCTACCATGGGGCAGGGGGAGGATGAGAGAAAATTTGAAACGCAAGAGATTATGGAACTGAATCTTGTAAACTAAAAGTAAATAAATCAAATTTAAAAAAAATAAAGAGTCCTACCAAATTTCTTTTATGAAACAAATATAGTTTTGATGTCAAAACCAGGGAGAGCAAAAACAGAGAAAGAAAACTATAGATCAATTTTACTAATAAATATGGATGTAAAAAATTTAATAAAAAACTAGCAAGGAAATTATAGCATTATATCACAAGAATCGCCCAAAAATGCAGAGCTGGTTCAATATTAGGAAAACTATAAGCATAACTGACCACATCAATATCAAAACCCCCAAAATCATATGTTTTTAATCAATAAATACAAAAAACCCTTTGACAAAAATATCCATTCCTATTAAAAACATTAATAAGTATAGGAAGCAATGGAACTGTTGTCAAAATAAGCAATATCTATCTAAAACCAAGAGCAACCATTTTTGGTAACTGGGATAAACTTGAGGCTTTTCCAATAAGATTTGGAATGAATCAAAAATGTCCACTGTTTTTCAATACTGTGCTAGAAATGATAGTCACATAATAATAAGACAAGAAAAATAAATTGAAGCAATAAATATAGACAATGAGGAAACAAGACTATCACTTTACAAAATGTAGTACCAATGCAATATTTATAGTGCCCACGATCACAATTCATATATTGACCATGACTATAAATATTCCCACATGGTGCTCAATCACAAAATATAACAAGTCTCCACATAGAGGACAGAATCAAAGCATTTATTTAGACACTAAAAAACCAAATCCCAACACCAGGAAACCAAATCTATCATAGCAACATGGAAGTTAATGTGCCACAATGCAGCAGAGAGCCACACAATCCATTAGCCTTCCCACAAGCCAATACAAGATCAATATTTGCTCACGAATCTTTCTATCTCCTTGCCTGAGCTCCTCTCCTCCCACCACATACTCCATGTGACTAAATTTAGCCTATTAGGGGTCAGAGTTTATCTTCAAAACAGGGAAGCTTCCTGTGGATTCTGCTCCACCCTTCAGCAAACTCCCATCACAGGCTCCATAAGTATAGGAAGCAATGGAACCGTTGTCAAAATAAGCAATATCTATCTAAAACCAAGAGCAACCATTTTTGGTAACTGGGATAAACTTGAGGCTTTTCCAATAAGATTTGGAATGAATCAAAAATGTCCATTATTACCACTGTTATTCAATCAGGCTCCATGTGATTAGATTCAGCTTATTAAGGGGCCTGGAAGATCTCTAATTTAGCATTACCATTACAACATGACATGATTGTATGCTTAGAGAACCCTAGAGAATCAACTAAAAAACTAGGCTAAACAATGAACAGCTTTAACAGAGTTATAGGATATAAAATAAACTCATACAAATCATCTGCATTTCTATATACTACCAACAAAACCCAGTAGCACAAGAATGAAAAAGAAATTCCATTTAAAATAATTGTATACAATATAAAATACTTAGGAGTCTACCTGCCAAAACAGACCAGAAGCTATATGACCACAGTTATAAAACACCTTTCACATAAATAAAATCAGATGTAATCAATTGGAGAAATATTAATTGCTTATATGTAGACTGAGTCAATACAATAAAAACAATTCTACCTATATTAATCTATTTATTCAGTGCCATGCCCATCAAACCACCAAAAAATAGTCTTAGGGAACTAGAAAAAATAATACAATTCATCTGGAAGGAAAAAAGATAAAGAATACTTTTTTTTAATGAAAATGAAAGGAAATTAATGAAAAAAAAGTGAAGGAAGGTGGCCTAGCTATACCAGATCACAAACTATATTACAAAGAGGCAATCATCAAAACAATCTCTTGGCTAAGAAATAAAGTGGTAGATCAGTGGAACAGATTAGGAATACAATACATAGTAGTAAATGACTACAGTAATCTAGTGTTTGTTAAACCCAATGATCCAAACTTTCGGGGTAAGAATTTAACATTTAACAAACATCACTACTGATTAAAGAAATGAAAATTAAATTAAAGCAAGTCTGAGACACCATGACACACCTGTCAGATTGGCTAATGTCTCAGAAAAGGGAACTGACAAATGCTGGAGGGAATGTGGGAGCATTGGGACACAATGTACTGTTGGTAGAGTTGTGAATTGAGCTTACCATAACTGGGAAACAATTTGGAACTATGACCAAAGGGCTATACAACTATATAAACTCTACTATTACTTGGTCTATATCCCAAAGAGATCAAAGAGATTTTTGTACCTATTTGTACAAAAAATATAGCAGCTTTTTTGCGTTGTCAAAGAATTGGAAATTGGGGGGATGTCCACCAATTGAAGAATGACTCAATAAGTTGTGGTATATGACTGTAGTGTAATACTATTGTGCTATAAGAAATAATGAGCAGGATTATCTCAGAAAAAAATGGGAAGACTTATATGAATGGATGCAAAGTGAAATGAACAGAATCAGGAGAACATTGTACATAGTAATATTGTAATGATGATCAGCTGTTGAAAGATTTAGCTATACTCAGCAATTCAGTGATAAAAGATAATTCCAAAGGATTTATGATGAAAAATGGTATCTACTTCCTGAAAAAACTGATGAACTCTGAAAGCAAATTGAAGCACAGTTGAAAAAAACCTTCTTCATTTTTCTTTTTTCTTTTGCAACATGGCTAACATGGAAATATATTTTGCTTGACTTTGCATGTATTACTTAACTCAGATTGCTTGTCTTCTCAAGGAAGGGTGAGGAATGAGAGGAATGGACATAATTTGGAACTCCAAGTTTTAAAAAATGATTATTTAAAAATGATATGTAATGGGGAAATAGTTAATGACAAAAGTAATTAAAAACAAACAAACAAAAACCTCACTACAACTTCTTTAGTAGAAGAATGGTGCTTTAGGAATATCAATTTGGCAGTTGTGTAGACTATAGCATGGAATAAGAAGATAGACTGGAAACTAGGAGAATAATTAGGAGTCTTTCACAATAATAGTTTAGGAGGAAAGTGATAAGGGCATGAACTTGGGTGGAGGCCATATAGGTAGAGAAAAGTAGATGGGGAGATGGATTGGTAGAATTTACAAGACTTGGCAAATGTTTGAATATGATTTTAATGAGTAATTAAAAAAAGAATTGGTAACCTTTAATAACACTCCCTTTCCCCAAGGAGTTGGTTAATTAAGATTTTACTGTGATAGATTGATTACCTTTCATTGAAAAATACATCACAGCAGTCTGCACAGTGAACCCTTGGTAACCTACCAGCTAAGGGACACTGAAGCTTTTTGTGGATTGAGCTGCATTGTTAGAATCTTCTTTTATTAGTTTTCCCTGTCATCCCTTTCACTCATCTGGCCTGGATTACCACTGTGAACTGACAATAGGAATTCTAGGAAAAGAACTTGATGAGAATCCTAAGAGTTTCTTTTTATTCCCTCAGAAGGAGTGAACCTGACCCTGGCCTATGCGAGTAGGCCCTGGGCCATGGTTCTCCCCTTGGTTACAAACATCTTCCTTTGATTTTCAATGGAAAGTTGGTTGAGTTATGGAAAAGAGAGTTGAAAGAGAGAAAAAGAGAGAGAGAGAGAGAGAGAGAGAGAGAGAGACAGACAGAGAGAGAGAGAGAGAGAGGGAGGGAGGGAGAGAGAGAGAAAGAGAGAGGTGCATAGCAATTTGCATAGCATTTTGAAGTTTTCAATACATTTTTAAATCCATTATCTCATTTGCACCTCTTAACAAGTGGCTTAACAATTAAGTTTTTTAACAAGTTTTTTAAGCGCATTTTGTTCTCAGAAAACTGAGTCCCAAAGAGAATAAGTGACTTGCCAAGGTCAAGTGGTCAGTGCATATTAGATGTAAGACTTGTCCTCAGATCTTTGGACTTCTAATCTAGTGCCCTTTCCATGAGAATAAAGAAATTCTTGCTTGAAAATGATCTGCTTAAGTCATCATTGCTATGCCTTCCTGAACTACAGTTTGGTTTAATGGAGAAGGCACTGTATTTTGCGGCAGAGTGCTTTAATTTTTCTTCTATTTTGACTGTCACTTATAACCTATGGGACCACGGCGGCTGGGGGCTCAGCGTTTAGAATGCTGGGCTTAAAGTTAGGAAGATGAGTTCAAATTTAGCCTCAGGACCATGTGAAAGTCAATTAATCCCTATCTGCCTCAGTTTCCAGAACTGCAAAATGGAGATAGCGGCAATTATCTCCTGGGGTTGTTCTGAGATAATATTTGTAAAGCATTTTGCACATTCCCTGTTCATTGTAGACACTTAATAATAAGCTTTCCCTTTCTTTCCATCTACCCCCATAGACAAGTTGTATAACCTCTCTGTTTGTCTGTTACCCATTTATAAAATAAAAAGGTTGGATTAGATAAACTTGAGCTTCCTTCTAGCTCTTGCAGTCTTACTGCACTCCTATCTTTCTTCTGAGCCCCACCATTCCCTTGCGTGTCCCTTACTTCCAACAAGACAGATCTCATCACCAGGTTCCTGCCCATCTCCCCAAACTGCCTCAAGGAGGACTTGAAACTATGTAATGATGAAAAACTATTTATTTTTGTTTTTTCTAAAGAGGATTCTGATTTTGTTCCAAAATTCTGAGTGAGCCAAAACCATTTTAGCAAACATTCAGTTATATTCTCCCCTTTTCTTTTAATGGGGGGAAGAGATAGGGAAAAGGAATTGAGGAATGGGTAGGAAAATTAATCCCATTCCCTTTTATGCCAATCATGGGCTGTTCTGTTATTGCCCTTCCAGATCACCTTGTTCTCTTTCTATAATTTAAAGAGCTTTTGAAATCCACACATATTGCAAATGAAGTGGCTATTTTTCCATTGGGCCTTTCTTTTGAGAACCTTAAATACATACATTTTATTCTTCCCTAAACACTTACCCTTAATATTGTTTGTACCTAAAGAAAATAACACACACACATACTAACACACACACACACACAATGGAGCTATCGAATATTTGTAGAGTGTCTCTGATTTTTAGTGTATTGAATACTATCAGTGTGGTTGTCTTATGCTTGTAAGCTCACAGAAGGCAGAGAGAATATCTGTTTAATTATGTATTTAGGGTATTAGGTATTCCAAATACAGATGTAGGGCAAAGGTTGCAAGATCTATCCATCACCTCAAGTCTTGCCAATGGAAACTCCAAGATAGTGTCCCCAGTAGTGTTAGCTTCAAAGGGTATATTGGCAATTGTAAGGAACTTGTTCATTGTAACCCAAATATCAGGTGAAACTTCTAGGAAAGTTGCCCATGAAGAGTTCAACAGAATAATGCAAGAAACCAGTTTGACCTAGGGAATTCCTGATGTGCTGACTAGATGGCACTGTGAGGTTCATTCACAAAAGAGCAGAAATAGCTCTGAGTCTAAGTTATTCCTACAAAAAAACCCCGTAAATGGAAGAGGTCACACATAGCATCATCTGGCAGTAGAATATTACACTATTTTTATTCAGTATATAATCAACATATGGTTATAGTAGCTCAGAGCAGAAAACCATCAGAAGCAGAACTTGACATTTTAAGCAGTCTAATTTGTGAAATTAGCATCTTTTCAGGGAAGTAGTAGCAAGTAATACCTACAGAGGTGAAGAAGTATCCTAACTGAATGTAGCTCTAGGAGCATAAGTTGTCTGCCTTAACACTATTCTCTCATGTACCATCATTGTGGAAGTTTGTGGGAGAGTCTATAATTCTCTTTTGTGGGTAGGGGAGCCTTCTCTTTGAATTAACGCATTTATTCATTGCTTTGGTTTGATTAAAAAAATAAAGCATTGGATGGGGGTTCATGAGCCATGGTTCTAAACAGATGTAGATATGAAGCATATTTTACATCTAAAGTCTGAAAATTTTGAACCTGGAATATAGTAATCCATGTATGAGGGGGTCTAGCCCACCTCTAGATAGCCCAGAAAAATATCATGCATGTGTGGACACATAAATACTTTCAGATGATATGGACAGTGGTGATGATCTAGGTCCTTTGCCACAGGTCTTACTACTCTGTCTCCCTTAGGCAATTTTGAAAAACTGAATTTTTACTCAACTGGCCTGTCAATGGTTCAAACAGTGTGGGTTAGTATAACAAAAGGCAGATGTTGGCTTCTTTAGAAGAAATACCATTAGAAAATAAGTTGTGAGAGAGCATTGCAAATGTAATTTGAGACATAAACACTAAAAATGAACCTGCATTCTGTCCACTGCCTATCACTCCCTTGTATTATGATAGGAATTTGAGGAGATGCACTGTGACTACATTATGCAAAACGGTTTCCTCCTGTCTAGAAAGAGAGATTGATGCTCGTTCAGCACCAAACTTACTACCAGACATGGAAAGATGCTGAACAAATTTCCTCACCGAGTGACCAAAGCCTTATCGAATCTCTTCATGAGGAAAAACTGCAAAAAAAAAGTGAGTTTGATGATGCTGTAAAAGCTTAGAGTCTTAGAGAGACATGAGATTTAGAATTAGAAGCATTATATAGAATTAGAAATTGAAAGCTGGAAAACAATTGAGAGGTTCAGTGACACGTTTTACACATGAGGACACTGAGGCCCACAGAGGTTGAAAGTAGCAATTGGAAGGTAATTGAGAGGTCACTTAATTTGGTCTCTTTATTAACAGCAGAGTAAATTGATATCTAAAGAGATTTAGTGATTTACCTATGATCAAACAGGGCAACTAGGTGGCCCAGTGGGTAGAGTGCCAGGCCTGGAGTCAGGAAGACTCATCTTCCCGAATTAAAATCCAGCCTCAGACACTTACTAGCTTTGTGACCCTGGGCAAGTTACTTAACCCTGCTTGCCTCAGTTTCCTCATCTGTAAAATGAAGGAAATGGCAAACCACTCCAGTATCTCTGCCAAGAAAACCCTAAATAGTGTCATGAAGAGTCAGATACAACTTAAAATGATTGGACAACCGCAAACATATAGTAACAGAGTCAGGTTTCCAATCTGGTGTGCTTCCCACTAGATCATGCTATCTCTTCTGATATTTAATAATTGATAAGTCTAAAACCCAGTTCACAACCTATTCAGGTTCTTAGAGTAACCTAAAGAGAATTGGACTGCCAAGGGGACTGGGTTCTAAGATAACGGGCTCTGTCATTAATTTCTCTTTCCTAGTGGCCTGTATTTAGTCAGCAGCAAGACTGGGACCAGAACTGAAGTCTCCTGGCTCCTGGTACACTGCTTTTTGCTACATGTGCCAATCTGAAAAAATAAAATGCTGATTTGTCGTTAGACTTCAGTTTGGAGTCCAACATCACTCAAACAACCCCACTAAATTATCTGGACACTTTTATTAAGATCAGCAAGAAACATTCCTGCTGTCTGTCAGCGAATGTCCCTATTGCATTGGTAATTGTAGAACTTTCTGATGAGTTGAATTCTTTTAAAAATACTTGACTCGAATGCCAGTTTGTGCATGCACAAAGAAACCTATGATACTTAACTAAAAATAGAAAATTTCATAGAGCTGGGAATAGAGTTGTTTCAGTTGTATCTGACTTTTGGTGACACCATTTGGGGTTTTATTGGCAAAGATATTGGAGTGGTTTGCCATTTCTTTCTCCAATTCATTTTATAGGTGAGGAAACTGAGGCAAAGAGGGTTAAGTGACTTGCCCAGGGTCATGCAGCTAGCAAGTGCCTGAGGGTGTATTTGAACTTGGGTCTTCTTGATTCTAGGCCTGGCCTAGCTGCCCAACTGACCATACTCATATCTTTAGGTTATTTCAGATGTTGGAAGTAATTATAGTTAAAGTTCTTCCCTACAAATTCAAGGTTTGACACTATTGCAGACAGCTTCCCTCCATTACACTTAATTTCTGCCACTTCATTGTTTTATCTCCTCTGAGTCACTAACCAGCTAATAGTCACTTTCTCCTCATTCTCCCAAAAAACATTTGGGAAAATTTACATGCCATAAAAGGGTTCTTCCCTGATTTCTTCCTCAGACCAAGATAGTCTTAATTGGGACAATTTACCCGGTTTATTGTACTCATGGTATATTGTACCTTTCAATTCAATTTTATTTTAAAAAACATTTATCAAATACCTACTCTATACAAGGAATTGTGCTAGCATCTTGGAATAAAAAAGCAAAACCAAATAGTCCCTGTCTTCAAAGAATTTACATTCTACTGAAGTAAGAAACTACTCAGATAAGACATATACAAAATAGAAATAAAATAATTTGGGGGGTAGGAGGGGAGGAGGGAAGGATTAGCAGCTTGAGGATGTGGGGTGGCAGGAAGGATCAGGAAAGGCCTTGGGTATGAGGTAACACTTGAGCTCAGCACTGAAGGGAGCTAAGCCAAGAGGCAGAGATGAGAAGGAAATCGGGGGGAGAGGAGCCTATAGCCTGTGCAGAAGCACTAGACACCTTCATTAAGGATTTTCTATCTCTTTTTGAATCTATGTTTTTAGAACACAAAATTGCTTTTGTTGAAGTGTGGCACCAAGTTGTGCATTTATGTCTGTCAGAGAGAGAGTGAGATATAGAGACAGACAGAGAAAAGGGAGATAGAAGAGAGGACATATATGTGCTTAAGAGATCATGTAAGAGAACATATGTAGAAGAAATGTGTATGATAGAGATAAAGAATTAGTATAAATCAGAGAGAATTTGTGTATGGGAGAGAATGTATCTAGAATAGGGAATGCTCTCTGTAAAAGAGACAAAATGTAGGCCTGTGTGTGGAATCACATATATTGCATGTCTATACCATACAGGTTCAAAATGACCAAATGTGCTTAATGAATTTCACATGACATGACATTTCTGTCAAGTTTTAGGCCCTTGGCTGAGAAATATTTTATAAATCAGAATTCCTTTTATTGGGAAACTTTAAAACTGCCTTTGAATCTCAGGATAGATACGGCAAACATATTTTTCTGAGGTAATTTTGAGGAAATGACAAGAAAGGACAGAGGGAAAGAGGGACAGAGAAACAGAGAGAGACAGAAAGACAGACGAGAGAGAGAGACAGAGAGAGAGGGAGAGAGAGAGAGAAAGAGAGACAGAGAGAGACAGAGAGGGAGAGAGAGAGGGAGAGAGACACAGAGAGAGAGACACAGAGAGAGAGACAGAGAGAGACAGAGAGAGAGACAGAGACAGAGAGAGAGACAGAGAGAGACAGAGAGATACAGAGAGAGAGACAGAGAGAGACAGAGAGAGAGACAGAGACCGAGAGAGACAGAGAGAGGGAAAGAGAGGGAGAGAGAGAGAGAAAGAGAGAGACAGAGAGAGACAGAGAGAGAGGGAAAGAGAGAGGGCAAGAGAGGGAGACAGAGAAAGAGACAGAGAGAGACAGAGAGAGACACAGAGAGAGACACAAAGAGAGACAGAGAGAGAGACAGAGAGAGACACACAGAGAGAGACACAAAGAGAGACACAGAGAGAGAGGGAGAGAGAG
>JAQQSW010019975.1:0-10940 GCA_028646575.1 Pseudocheirus occidentalis
CATAGACATAGACATAGACATAGACACAGACACAGACACAGACATAGACATAGACGACATAGACATAGATGACATAAACGTAGACGTAGACGTAGACAGAGACAGAGACATAAACATAGACATCCAAATGGTTATAACCAAAAATTAGAGGTGGAAAAGATTCATGAGGCTTACCTGCTAAACTGCAAAAGATATTATAAAAGTTAATAAAGGAATGTTTTTAGCTTGCTGGTTTATGTACATTCTTCCATACATCTAATCAATTACCACTTTGGAAGTAACATTTAATACAGCTCTTGAAAGCTTTTTAAGGATATTTTAACAACACTTCTGCAGAAATAATATACTAAGTTTTTAATCTATTAAATTTATCTGAATATATTTAAGTGTTCTCCATATCAACATATTCTCATCTTATTATTCCTTAGCGCTGCTTCACATTTTTGGACCGTGGATTTGTGTTTAAAATGGTCAACAACTACATAAGCAGCATGTTCTTCTCAGATGACCTCAAGGTAATAATTATCAGTAGAAATCACGATATTTTCAAATATAGTGCTCTTTCCTGGGGTGTAACACATGCCTGTAATTCCCGCAATTACAAAAACAGAGGCTAGAAGATCTCTTGACTTTAAGAGTTCTGATTTACATTACGGCTAAAGCTGATCAGGTGGCCACACCAAGTATGGCACCAGCTGAACCCCCAGGAGGGGAAGGCCACCAGGCTGCCTGAGAATGAGTAAACTGACCCAGATCATGAAAAAATAGGAGTTAGTTAAACCTTCTGTGCCAGTCGTTGTTGGAATCAAGTGGGCGAGTAGCTGCTGCACTCCAGCCCAGATAAGATGGGAAGTCCTCCTGTCAATAAACACAAAAACAAACAAGTAGACAGATAGGGGATAAATAAGTAAAGACATAGATAAATGGTATTTCAAGTATGATTACATAAACCTTGACTTGATTGACCTATTATTTACACTAAATAAAGGTCATAAATCAAGGCAAGTGGCCCTCTTTTTAAAGTGGTGTGGTCCAATCTCTAACATTGCTGCCTTGGTTACAAATGGGTATTGACAGTAGATAGACAGACAGACAGACAGACAGACAGACAGACAGATAGATAGATAGATAGATAAAAATAAATAAATACATGAACAAATAGATACAAAATTCTGAATAAAATAAAATGAGTCTCCAACTACATAAATCTTGGCTTGATTGACCTATTATTGATATGAAATAGAGATTATATATTTCAGGGCTAATGACCCTCTTATTAAAGTGCAGTGTCTTTCCTTGCTGCCTAGATTTCAAGTGTGAATTGATGGCATCAGCCTTCCACTCCAATGTCCAATGGATGATCAAAGCATAAAGAGTAGAGGATACTTTGACTATCTCTAGGTCTCAGAAATGTTGGGGAGTGAACCACTGAAAGAGAAATTGGCCTATATGTTGATGAAAATTGGCACAAGTGCTATTGTTTGTGATCCAGACTTAACCACTTTCCTCTGAAGGCAAAAGTAGCCATTAAATGACAGAAACAAATGACTGAGCTGGCAGTGTTATTATTAGTAATATAAGTGACTCACATTTCTTAAAAGTGTCCTAATGTTTAAAAAGAGCTTTCCCCAAAACAACACTTTAAAATTGATAGTACAGGTATCTTTATTCTCATTTTTAGAAATTAGGAAATTGGATCAGAGATAAAGTGCCTTACCCACGATCACACAGTTAACAAATGGAAAAACCTGAAATTTAAAACCAGGTCATCTAATGCCAAATCCTCTTCATTCCATGATAGCACCACTGTTATCTGTAGTTCTTCAAATGAGATATTTTTCAAGGGCTTAGCACAGTGCTTGGCACATAGGAGGCCCTTAATAAAAATTCTTGTTCCTTCCCCCTTTCTCTTTCTCCAGCTATATCCACTTGAGTAGTTTACTGCTCTCCCCCAAATTCCCCTAAAATAGTTCAAACATTGTCAAGTCAAAGCAGTTTGAAGGAAGAACATCCCTCCTGATTCAGCTAACTTAAAAAAAAATAACAAAATGCATTGATAACATTCTTACCTTCACATCCAGTTCTCAATACAAACATAGCACTTCTCAGAGGGATTTGAGGTAGTGTATTGGTGAAAGAAAGGCTGCATATGAAGTCAGGAGCCCTGGGTAAGTTATTTTCTCTCTAGGCCTACTTCCCTGTCAATAAAATGAGGTGGTTAGACTGGATGGTCTCACTCTAGATCTTATCTATATATCTATATCTCACCCAGCCTCACTCTATATCTTATGTTTGAGGTTAGTCAAAACACCTATGTGACTCTGAATTCTGTATTTTATCTTGACCTGGTAGACTTAGAGCTGAAAGAACTTTATAGAGATCATCTGATCCAAACCCTCATTTTACAGACAAGGAGGTTGAGGCCCAGAGAAGGAACATCACTTGCCCAAGATCATACAGATAATAAATAGCTGAGCCAAGATTCAAAGTAAAACCCCACTCCCATCCCTTTAAATCAGTGCTTTTCTCAGGAAACCACACTCAGTGCTTGTAAATTGTTGACGTCTACAGTATAGAACAAATGTTTGCAACACGAAACAGTAGATATGATAGTCAATTAAACTTCTCATTTGTTATTCACTTATGAAATATCAGCTTTAGTGAAATTCCTGCATGAAGATTACAAATATAGAAAATACTCAGCAAAGCTATGTTCACTACAACTGAAATTTTAAAATATTTGTTGAAATTCAATATTATTTGCTAATGCGTATAATGAAAGACGTAAAACATAAACCAAATAAATAAATTATTTGTGTGGACAAAGTGAATATAAGTAAGACCCTAACTAATGAATATCTCCAAAGTTCTTTCTAAGAATCTGCAATTCTATGATTTTCTGATTCTGTTCATGCATCCTGCTGGGATATTTCTGGCATATGGTTTAAAAGTGCCATAGACTATGCTTGTGTATAACTCCTTTATTGATTTTTTTTAGTGTACTAATTTGTGATTTTTCACATTTATTGATTGTAAATTTCTACAAAATCAGTTGGATTCAAAATCTCCCTGGTCTAATTTTGTGAAGACACGCCAGGCTGAGGCAGTGTGTTCCAATGGAAAGGCCAGATTTGGAGTCAAAGAACCTGACCTTAGGGGGACTAGGTGGTGCAGCATATAGAGCCCTGGAGTCAGGTGGACCTGAGTTCAAATCCAGCCTCACACACTTAATACTTGCCAGTCTTGTGGCCTTGGGCAAGTCACTTAACCCCAATTGCCTTGCCTTCCCCCCTCCAAGGATAAAAAAAAGAAAAAAAAGAACGTGATTCAAATCCAAGCTTTGCTCCTTATTCCCTGTGTGACGTTGAGCAAATAAGTCACTTAACTTTTTCTGGGCCTTGGAATTTCTTCCTCCAAGGCAGTTAAACTAAAAGATCTCCCCAGTGCTTCCCAGCTCTAAATCTAAATCTTGTGTGTTATCTGATCAGCTTTCAATCCTTTGTCTTTTATAATGTAGAAAACATTTTAATTTTATTTTAGATATGCCTTGTGGTTTTATTAGTTCAAGGAAGTGCCAGTATAATATCATAATATGTCATATATAACACATATATGTGTGTGTGTGTATATATATATATATATACATATATATATGTATGTATGTATGCACAAGCTGGCATTGGACCAGCATTGGTAGCCTTCACAAGTTTGGCAGCTGAGACCTTCCAGAGCTTCTGTTCAGTGGGTACAGCCCTGAAGAGCCAAAGTCCACCCCCTTGCACCAGTGTATGAGGCAGCAGTAGAAACATTAGTGGATAAATTTACATATTGTGGGAAAATGCCACTTGTTCCGTGTTTCCACGTTTTGCAAAGAGAATGATACAGAACAGTAAGTTTTAATTCAGCCACAATTCATGGCATAGCTAGGGACACAGAAATGTCCTCTAAGTGACCAATCATCTCCCAGTGTTTTCTGTTTGCCTTTTACTACTATATACTTCTATCTCACTCACAAAAGCACATGATAGAACTAGAAGGAAATTTAAAGATAGCCTAGTCCAACTCCCTCACTTTATAAATGATGAAACAGGTCCAGAGAGGGCAACTTGCCTGTCTAAGGTAGCACCAATAATAAAAACTAGATGAGCTTGAAATAAGTTCTGCTTAACTCCAAATCCTGGGGAGGTCTCTTTCCACTAAGCCACATAAAACCTTAAAAAAGAATGGATAGGAATAGTGTAATGTTAATGGGATACAGGATCTTCCCCACCCATTAATAGGCCTCACATGGAGCCCATTGGAGCTTGCTTAGGGAAGGCTTGCTTGTAGGAAGGCTTTCACACCTTTTGTTAATTTCTAATTAGGTACTGAGTCAGGAGGGTTGTGAAGCCCTCTGTCTTTAAAAAAGATATATATAGTCTAGGGTTAGCATTTTGCTTTGGAGCTCATTCATTGGAAGCATGTTCTTGTGATATGACCAGATGAGACTATGGGTAGCTGTTAAGGAGCCTCCCAGCTTTGAAAAACCCCAATGTTGGTGCTTCTTTCTCTGGTAACTATGTATGTGTTGCCTTGGTCAGATACTTAAATCTGTCTGTTGATCTGTGCTAATTTCTCAGACAGAAGGCTAGTCCGTTGGTCTTTATTTCTCTGTTTATATCTTCTCTGAAGTTCAGGGTGCTGACTTTACTCCTGAACTAGTGAATGTAATTTAAAAAAAAAAGACTGTTGACCCCTTGAACAGCTATCTTTCCTAGCAAACAGAACCTGTGCTAGCAGTCACCTTGGGTGCCAGTATGATTGCTGCTACAAATAGGTACTGATCTTGTGATTTCTTTTACATCAGGAAGTCACAGGTGAGAAAATTCCTTCTACTGGTGAAAGTTTGCACTTTCAAAAATTATGGGGTTACCGAGAACACTAAGAAGTCCAGTTTCTTGCCCAAGGTCATACAACTAGTATGTGTCAGAGATGGGACATAAATTCAGATCTTCCAGCATCCAAGGCCAGCTGTCCAGATACTAAATTGCACTTCTCAAAACAAACAAAAAAAAGGTAAGGGGAGAAAGAGAGAATTTTTAAGACCTTGGAGATAGCTAGACTTAATTTTCCAGAACACAACATCCTCATAAAACAGATACTTCTGGATTAGCAACCTTTCAGTGCAGAGAGGAAATTACTACCATATGACATGTTCAACAACTATTTTAATACTGAATGACTGACTTTGGTTCCATTTTAGACACTAAGCCAGTACAAGTTTGATTTTCTTCAAGAAGTGTGCTATCATGAGCATTTCATTCCTTTGTGTCTCCCCATACGGTCAGCCAATATTCCAGGTAATAATTCATTTCCTAATTTTGTCAGTTTCTAAAAATGCATGTGATGTTCATTTCATCTCAGTTTCTATGTAGGCCTAAGATTATCCAGAAATGAACCTGGAGTCAAATGAAATCCAAGGGTGTAATTGCCAAAGATTTCATATTTTTCATCAATTCTTTCTGGGTTGACTTCTTTGGGTCTGTTAATTTCAGTCATTTAATAACCTAGTCTCATCAATTTTTCATTAATAGAATCAGCTGCTTGATCTTTGATCTAAAAACAGGTCAGAGTTTCTGGTTATATATTCTTCACTATAGAAATAGCAGATAGAGGAGATTCTGTCTTTTAGGAAAGCAAAGTTCGATATAAAAATTAATACTGAGTAGAAGATAAAGAATGGAATTTCATTTTTGAAAATTTTTAACTTGTCCTTTTCTATTGAAATCCTTAAATGGAAGCATGGTCAAATTTTTCTTTTCCAGAAAATATGCTATTGAACAGAAACCTTGTCATAATTTTATTTGTTCATCAGTTACCAATATGAACAACCAATGTAGACATCATAGAAAAGATCTATTATGTGATTACTTCTGCAAAGAAAATGCTATCCATGCAAACAGCTAACCTTTTGTTTTTTACTTATATTCATTCAAGACCCTTTGACACCTTCAGAATTGACTCAGGAGCTACATGCATCAGGTAAATGTTTATAGGTTTATATTATGAGATAATCATGTATTTATCTTTATCACTGTCATCAAAATGTGGTCCCTAAGGACAGCACATGGCTATATAAAAAAAAAAGTTTAGTCATGTCTACATGATTGTTCACATTCAGATATTGACATATATCCTGCTGCTTTATATTATGTATATAATCCAAATGATTCTAATGATCAATTGAATTTTTATTTTCACTTCTTCATATTCTCAGGATGGAAGTTAGAAGGCTTTTTTTTATTTTTGACCCTCCCTATCTATTATTCACTATGATTTTGGGTAGTTTCCTAATCTAGACATTTTCTGCCTCAGTTTCCCAAACTAAAAGATCCTTATTTAAAGATCATATTGCCATAAATAGATGGTGAATCATTTGAAAATGTTAAGTACTTTTGGAAACCATATTATTTTCCTCACTATATTAAATAGTATCCAGGTAGACTGAAATAATTATCACATATAAGTCACACCTAATAAATTATATGCTGGTACACTCTAATACAATATTTATGAGATCCTTTAGGCATGTCAGTATTTCATTCTAAATACATTCTTTATTACTAGAATTTTTAACATTCTCAGTTTGCAGTATTAAAATTAGATTTTTATCTTTTCTGACCAAGATATGCCTGAATATACTGTCACCAATGAATTTTGCCGCAAACACTTCTTAATTGGAATTTTGCTACGAGAGGTCGGCTTTGCACTGCAGGAAGACCAAGATATAAGACACTTAGCTTTAGCCGTCCTTAAAAATATAATGGCTAAGCATTCATTTGATGATCGATACAGGGAACCAGTAAGTGATCTCTCCCTCCTCTGAACTGCCTGAAACTCCTAATTATATTCAGTGAAAATAAAACCTAATATTTTATTGATTTTAAAGAATCCCTTTTTGTTGTTGTTGTTACATTTCTCTCTAGGATAAGCAAGCCCAAATAGCCACTTTATATATGCCCCTCTATGGCATGCTGCTTGATAATATGCCAAGGATTTACCTGAAGGATCTGTTTCCTTTTACAGTCAATACATCTAATCAGGTAATTTTACATAATGCTTCAAATCTGTATTTTAATCTTTCCTTTAACAATCATCTCGTTTTTCCCTTGAATGATATAATATAATTGGAAAAGCAAGAAATCTGTAGTCAGAAGCAAATTCTTGTTTTGTGGACTTAAGTGAGTTTCTTCCTCATGTTCCAAGTGGTTTTCTCATCTGTAAATTGAAAGGGTTAAATAGTTTGACCTCTAGGTCAAATCCAACTCTGAAGTCTGTGACCCTAGCAATAAAGCAGGGATGGCCCATCATTTCAACCAAGTTATTCTGAAGCATCTATATTCGAGGTATAGCATTAGAATGTTTGCTGCAATTAGTCGCTACATCTTGAGTCTTCCATTATCAGTGTCTCTATTTTCCCTTGTTCCCCACTAATAATCCAGATCATGATTAATATTCCCTACCATAGAGATACAACATGCCACGATGGACAGAGGAACAAAAACATGGGTTTAAGTTCTTCATGGCACACATACAAGTTACATGATCCTTGACAAGTCATTTAATTTTAACATATTTAACATTTGTCAATTGACGCATCAGTGAAGTCCTAACAATATCTTGTCATGGTATAGAAAGTGACCCTGAATTGTTGAGTGTTATGACAATATAAGCTCTGTCAGATTCTTGTAATGTGGAGAGGCTTCAAAGATGAGTTCAGTAAGTAACTGTGGGCTAGATATCCAACAATCAGCCCAGCTAGGCTCGGAGAATCACATCCTCTGGCTTAGCTTGGGGTAATAAATGTTTTGACCCCAGTAACCAAGGAAGACTGTCTGCCTTAGGCAGTGTGATCTGTAAAATCATAGATTGGCATATAAATCAGTACCTTCTAGAATGTATCTACTGGAATCCACACTAGCATGTTTATATTCATTTGGTACCTAAGACTAGAGGAGGCTTGCTAGTGGCATTTCATTCTGAGCTAATAGCAGTAACATTACTCAAGTTTTTATAGATTAGAAAGGTCCTCACATCACTAGAGCCATTCAGACAAAGGCAAACCGCACTATTATCTGATCAATTGACTTTGGAGAGGGATAAAAGATTCATCTAAAATGCTGCAATAAAAAAGTTTAATATATAAGTTTTAACTCATTACCATTGTAAATTGGGGTGTTACTGTGATGTATAAAAAGTTCAAGACACAATTTCTGGGTAATTAATCATTTTATTAATAATGCCAGCATTTTTAAAAAAGAGGTCAATGGCACTCTCAAATCATGGGGGCTGGCTCGAAACTTATGTGCCCTTCGAAGAGGAGTGTTTCTGAAGATCATACTCAAGTCTGATTGCTTAACAATTAATGAGAGAATAAATATTATGATGAAGGGCTGGGCCTATTATAGTGAACTTTGATTATGTCATTTACTTCTGAGTTACCCCCAGCATTGGGCAATCTGTTCAAAGAATTTATCCCCAAACCTCAGTAGAAGGTTGGGTGGGGTCTGACCAAGATTGAGGAGAGTTAATTTAATCTCATTATCAATCATTTCCTTTGAGATGCCGAACTTTGAAATGAGGACTATAGAAAAAGAGGGAATTCTGGATGTCATAAATGATTGGTTATTAAGAGTCATTTCTCTCGTTACAATGAGCCAGGTTGTTTCTTTTGAAATGCAGGGCTCCAGGGATGACTTGAGCACCAACGGGGGATTTCAGAGCCAATCAGCTATGAAGCATGCCAACTCTGTGGACACATCATTTTCTAAAGATGTTCTTAACTCCATAGCAGGTACTTGGGTAGTGATGAGAATTCATGTTCATCAACTCCATCCACATCTCATCACATCATTGTATTTTTTCCAGTTCATTTCTGTGAGTCTGGGTCATAAGTGTACAAAAGAAAAGAAAGAGAATCCTTTTTTGTAGTATATAAGCCCTGCCTGTAGGCTCCTAAGAAATAGCCTAACTACAGATTGCTCAGTTTTGCATTTAACATATCACTGCCCCTCTGTATACCACACCCCTACCCTCATCCACTAGTGGCTTCCTATTTGTGCTGTAGAAAATTCTTGAGTTGGGGCAGTGAGGTAGCACAGCCCTGGAGACAGGAGGACCTGAGTTCAAATCTGGCCTCAGATACTTTACTAGCTGCGTGACCTTGGGCAAGTCACTTAACCCCAATCGCTCTTTCTTCCCCCCTCCAAAAAATCAAAAAGAAAAGAAAAGCCTTCAGTAATTAGTCTCCAGGAAGTGTTTATGTTTATTTCATCCTATCCAAAGGCTTAGAAAATATTAGAAACTCACTGATCATTCAACTTATTTTTAAAATAGGTCTTCTTTAGGAAGTAAGCTACTTGATTGCAGGGATTGGTTTTTTTCCCTTTTCTTTGCATCCCCAAATCCCTTTGTCCAACACAAAATAACTGCATAATAAATTGGTGTTGATTAGTTGCTTGGTTGGTTAGTTACATATCTAGATAAGATTTTGCAACTTCTCCTTGCATTTTCCACTTGTTTTAACTTAATCTTTGAAAGTCATCTGCAAGGGAGGTATTTTATCTCTCTGGGTCTCAGTTTCTTCAGCGTAAATGATGGGGTGGATTCTATGACTTTTAACAACCCTTCAATTCTAAATCTATGATGCTGTAGTTTGTAATCCAGTGGCTACAGAACCTTTCAGGTCCCTGCTCGCTCTAATCCTAAGATACCAAGATTCATCATTCCGTTACTGAGCTAAAGCCTGTCACTGCTCACTTTTGAGAGTTTGAATTCTCTTCCAGCTTCAAAACACAATTTTGACAGCTATTTTCGAAAGGCCACTCTCAAGGCCTGATATTGTAGGTAAAAAAACTTCTCAAAGAGAGTCTTGCTGAATTTTTATTCTATATTCCAGATTGCAACAACTATCTTCTCCCCTCTCTCTTTCTAACTCTAATCTTCATTCTTTCTGAAGCTATTGGTCCATTACCTGCTATCAACAAACCTACCTCCCCATCCTTAAAATAAGAAACTTACTATATCCTACTATCCCCATAGCTACCAGCCTATATTTCTCTTCTCCTCAGCTAAACTCCTTGGGCAAGGGGGTGGAAATCAGCAATAACATTCAGTGCTTTCAATTACTCCTCTCTTTGTCTCTTCTAAACCCTTTGCATCTATGATCTAGATTTGCATCTAAATAATAATCTCATCATTCAACTCAACTTAAAAGGCTCCAAAGATCTTTTAATTGTCAAATCTGACAGCTGCATCCCTCGCTGTAACATCTGACTCTGTTGATCATCTTCTTCTAGTTCTCCCACTTGCCTGACCAATCCTCCTCAGTCTCCTTGCTCTTTGTCTGTGTTTTACATGTTGATGGTGGTTATGTCCTACGACTCTGTCCTGTGCCCTCTTGTCTTTTTCCCCTATATTCTCTTATGGGATGATCTCATAAACCCCATGAATTCAGTGATTATACAGAACACTCGAGATGTATGTATTTGGTCCTTGTTCCTCTGCTGAACTTCAATCTAGCATCACAAACTGTCTATTGGACCTTCCAAACTGAATATTCCATAGATACTTCAAATGCAACATGTCCAAAACAGAATTAATATTTTTTCTACAAACATACCCATCTACTGGGTTTCCCTACCACTGTCAAGGACATCACTGGCCTTCCAATAACATGCTTTCACAACTCTGTTTTCATTCTTCACCCTTGTTCCCTTACAAGTGAAGTTAGTTGCCAAATTTTCTCTTACACCCCCTCTCCCCCCCCTCCCTCTTTCTCTTTCTCCCCCTCCCTCTTTCTCTTCCTCTCCCTCTCTGTCTCTCCCTCCTCCTTCCCTCTCTCCCCTTCCCTCTCTCCCCTTCCCTCTCTCCCCTTCCCTCTCTCCCCTTCCCTCTCTCCC
>JAQQSW010019976.1:0-10940 GCA_028646575.1 Pseudocheirus occidentalis
TAGTATTAAAAAAAGCATTTTATTTTAAAACTTTGAATTCCAGATTCTTTCCCCATCTTCCCTCATCACCCACCCTTACTAGGAAGATAAGCAATTCAATATAGTTTGTACATGTGTAGTTATATCAGGGCAATTTTCCTTGAAAATTTATTGAAGGATGATTTCTAGGTTCTTTTTTTGATCATGGCTTTCAAGTAGTCCAATAATTTTAAAATTATCTCTCTTGGATCTATTTTCTAGGTCAGTGGTTTTTCCAATGAGATATTTCCCACTGCCTTCTATTTTTTTCATTTGTTTGGATCTGTTTTATAGTATCTTGATTTCTCATAAAGTCATTAGCTTTCATTTGCTCCAATCTAATTCTGAAGAAATTATCCTCTTCAGTGAGCTTTTGAAATTTCTTTTCTATCTGGAAAATTCGACTTTTTAAGGTATTCTTCTCCTCATTGACTTTTTGAGCCTCTTTTGCCATTTGAGTTAGTCTATTTTTAAGGTATTATTTTCTTCAGTCAGGTTGTTTACTTGCTTTTCATTATTTTTTTGCATCATTCTCATTTCTCTTCCCAATTTTTCCTCTACTTCTCTTACTTGATTTTCAAAATCCTTCTTGAGTTCCTCCATGGTCTGTAACCAATTCATATTTTTCTTGGAACCTTTTAATGCAGGAGTTCTGACTTTGTTGTCTTTCTCCCATTCCATACTTTAATCCTTTTTGTGCCCCCAAAATGAATCTAAGGTTTGATTGCTGTGCTTGCTTTGCTTCCTTTGCTTGCTCATGTTTTCACTTAATTACTTGACTTTTCAGCTCTTTGCCACAGTAGAACTCTGCTTCAAAAGAGGAGAGCTTTGTCCCAAAGAGCTGGGGTTTTCACAGCTTCTGGAGCTATTAGTTGGGTGCCCTCTCTGAAGCCCCCACATGCTCTGGCCCACTGGCCATGCACCCAAGGACTTCCACCCAAGACAGTGATCCAGATCCTAGCAGGTTAAAGCAAGAGTGATTACCCTCTGAATGGTCACTTGGTCCCCCTACAATCTGCAGTCCAGGAGCTCCAGAAGCAGCCACGTGGTGCAGCCATTGTGCCTCCTCTGCTTATCACTCTGGAGGAAGGGGCCAGACCACTATCTTGAGTTGCCCCCAGTTCCAACAGTTTTTCTTTGTCTTTGGTGTTTATGAATTGAGAAGTCTGGAAGCCGCCACAGCTGCAGATGATTCACTCTCCTGAAGTCTGCTCCAGCCACCACCGGTTGGGCCAGCCCTCAGCTCCCAGCCTGCTGTGATGGACCCTTCCTATAGGCCTGCCAAGCTGCCTTCAGCAGTAGATTTGTTTCTCTCTGTCACTTTGTGGGTTCAATGTCTCTAAAATTTGTTTACAGAGTCATATTTTATAGGTATTTGAGGTGGTTGTGGGGGGAGCACACAGAATTTTCCTGTTTCTATCAATGGCAGCTATTCTTAAGTACCAAAAGAGATCAAACTTGTTCTGCTTGGACCCAGAATACACACCTAGAAGTAATGCATGGCCATTGCAAAAAAAAGTCAATTTAAACTTGATTGCATGCAGGGAGTAGAACTTTCCTGATAATTAGAGTTAAGTAGAAATAGAATGGGCTGTGTGGAAGGTAGCAGATTCTTCCTCTATTTCAGCAATGACTGGATGACCATTTGCCAGACATTTTAGAAGGGATTTTTGTCTAAGTATATTTGGACTAAATGGTCTCTAGGGTCCCATCTAACTCTAAGATCCTATGCGATCAAGTCTTATGATTTTTAAGGCCTGCATTCTTTCAAATTAGATTAGCTATTAAATAAAGTAAGTCAATGACACCATCTTAAAAAGAGTCAAACATCATGATACATTTTGCTAACAGATGACTAATTAAAGAACAGAATTCAGCTCCTGACAAGAATTTTGCTATATGTGAAGTTCAACAAGAAGTGAATCATTCTTTCATTGTGTGGAATGCATGTAGATGGCTTGAATTCCATTACCAGGTATCTTTGCACGTGTCAGAATATCTTTGAGTTTCTTTAGAATCTATCACTTTTGTGTCTACACTGATAAACTGCTATAGCTGGGTACATTATCTAAAAGACAAGTTGACAGATCTTTTTTCAGTCTCCAATTTTATGACTATATAGCTATACATTCAAGGAAGTGGTTCAATTCTACTGTATATTTTGGCTAATTGGACACTGTAATACTAAGAGGGTACCAGATCGTAACACTGCATCACAACATTTTATAATAATAAAGGCCCTCAAGAAATGTCAAATTACAGCAGCACCAAACCCATACATGTTCATCAAAGTCTATTCAGCTATAATTTCAGTGTCCCTTTTGGAAAAACTTCCCAAGAGAAAAAACTTAAAATGTGTACAACCTGAAGAAGAAAATGAAATAAAGTTAAAGTCACTGAGGTACTAAAAGCTGTCAAGCCTGTTAATTACAGGCAGATGAATCATTTCTCCTTTTGTGAAACAAAAGCTATAAGTAGCATTTTAGTCCAAAGAGTGAAATAAATTACTTTTTTTCTGTAACCATCTGATCTTACACTCTATGGACTGGCACTGGATAAGGACTGGATTGCAAGGTCTTTTTAGGTTAAAAATATATTGCACATCTCTTTTTTCCTTCACATTCCCTAAAACAGTACTAGAGACATGGTAATCCAATCATTCATTGATTGTGTAGGGTCTGGTTCAGGACCAGCAAATATGATTTCAAAACAACTTTTTTTTTCTCAATTTTGTCTTTGAATCTCTACTACTTATCACAGTGCCTGCAATATAGTAGGTGCTTAATAAATGCTTGGTGATAGATTGATTTATCACATGAAATCAATGTCACATTTTTTCCAAAGTCATACTGTTTCAAATATTTTAAGTAGTTGCTTTTTAGGGGTCTGTTGCCCAACATCATTAAATTATAGGTCGATGGCACATTGACATATTACCAAAACATAACTCTCCCTCCATACCATAGTGGAAATGACAAAGTGCAAGACAGAGAGAAAAAACTGGGTGTTCCAGTACATCTTGATGTCAAATGACTACATGAACTTAAATAGCCATCTATACTTGAGGGTTTGGCTTGGTTTGGTAGAAACTCAGCTATATGTGAAGAGTATTTTTTTTCAACTTACTTTAAATCTCTATTTCTGAGTCCTGTCAATGGCACTTTTTGCTGTAATTATCTGATTACCAGATAGACTAAGAAGTCTTTTCAGTATGGTTTATAAATGAGATTTTTCAACAAGTAGAGGACTTCTAAAATTACAAACAAATTTACGGTTCTTATTCATCCTGTTGTCTATTTGAATCAGTTTTATGGCTTCTCAGTAGTTCATGTTCATAGGCATTAAATTCCACTGCAATGAACATTTTATTCTAATGACTTGAGTGATAAATACTGTACCAAAGAAAATGAAGACAAGCCCAATATTTACTTCAAGCAATTTTAAATCATTATATTCTCAAAACCAAAATACATTCTTATTTTCATATTGAAGAACAGACTAGAAAATTGAAATTGTAGTACTTAACTATAGCATCCGGTGACAGCACTTAGAAGTATAGAAAGGAAACAATTTTTAAAAAAACTCACTGAATTGTCTTGCTTATTGATGTATTTTAAATTTGCCAAGGCTTTTTATAAGAAGTCTGGAGATTTTTTAAAAGATATGAGAGAGTCAAGAAAAGCTACACATAATAAGCCCTTTTTTGTTATAAGTCCTTCATTTTCAAAGAGGACTAGTAACATCAAGGTTAATGTCTTGACTTAAATGTTAATTGGATTTAAGTGAGGCAAAGTTGCACAAAGTCATCAGCCTCACTCTCTCTTCCTGAGTCACTGAAGTCCAGTGACAGGACAAAAGTCAAGACAACCAGTGATGGCCCAGGATGCAGTGGATGACCCTGCAGTCATTGATGCCTTACACCAGGATCTAGGTGCTCCACAGCACCTGCTTCAGCTGCCTTCTTGGCTATGGGAACATGCTTGGGTTAGACATCCTCCTAACTCACCAACAGGCCTGTTGGTTACTCTCAGGCCCTTAAACACGAAGTCTAAATAACTGAATGAAAGAAAAACTAGACACCTCTTATTCTAGTTGGGTATTTCTTATTTGTTTGTTTGATTTTTTAAATTGTGCTTTCTTGATATCATCTATTTCTTCTAACCTTCCCCACTTCCTAGCTCCATAGAGACTGGGAGTGGGAAGAGTGACCAAGGACACACCCCTAGGCCTATCCCCAATAGTGCCATAACTTAATTAGTTCAGTTGAAGTGGGAAAAGGGAGATAAGTTTTAGAACCTGAAGAGAAGGGGTAATATTTGTTCATGGGATCATTTGCTCTCAGTTTTGTCTGGTTTATCTTATTGAAATTTAAATAAAGTTTTACTAATTTTTGACCCCCCCAAAAGTCAGAGGAAAATACATTGACATAAATACATACAAAATAAATATAAGATGATTAAGGGAGGAGGAAGAAGAACTAGCATTAGAAAGATCATAAAACATTTCATACTGAAGGCATTACTCAGATGGAGTTTTGAAGAGAACAGGAGATTCTCAGAGATGGAAGTGAGGTGGAAGTGTATTCCAGGGAGGGGAATGGTCAACATAAAGACACAGAGACAGAATCTTAGGTGTAAGAAATGGTGAGGATGGTTTGGATGGATTGTAGAATATGGCAAAGGGAGTAAGACATAATAAAGTTAGGAAAATATGCTTATGTCAGTTTCTGAAGAGCTTTAAAAGACATTTATTATTGTCATCATCATTTTTATTAATTTATCATTTATTAAAAACTTATATTTGAGCCTACAGGAATTAAGGAATCACTGAAATTAATCAAGTGAGGTTTGGGGTGACATGGTTAAACTTACACCTGAGGAAAATTATTTGGCAGCTGTGTTAAGGATGGAATGAAATGAGGAAAAACTTGAGAGGGACCAATCAGGAGGCTTCTACAGTGGTCCAGGCAAGGAGAGCTCACATAGTGGTGACTATGTGAGCAGAGAAAAACAGACAAATGTGAGAGATTTTGTGGGGCTGGAGATTATAAAACTTGGTGACTGGCATAATACTTGTGGTGAGAGAGATTGAGGAATAAAGGATAAAAACCAAGGTTGCTAACCTGAAGCATTATAGCACCATATTAACACTGAGAGCCACAGCATCCTTCAGCCTTCCCACAAACCAATACAAGATCAACATCTACTCACAAGCCTGTCTGACTCCTTGACTAAGTGTCCTCTCTCCACCACCATCTTGCTAGCTCTGACCAGCTTCCTGTGGGCTCTGCTTTCCTTCAGCAAATTCCTCGTACCACAGGCTCCGTGTGACTACATTCAGCCTATTAGGGGACAGAGTTTACTTTCAAAGCAGGGTAAGTCTTCTATTTACCCTCTAGGTCTATTAAGGGGCAGGGAAGATCTTCAAATTCCCATTCTCATTACAGAAGATCTCAGGAAAGTCAGGAACAGTGATACATTGTTGGTGGAGTAGTACAACCAAAATTATGCTTTTTAAAACGTGTTTAACCTAGCAAACAATATTCAAACCCAAAATATCCTTATAATATTTTATTTTCCTTATTAAAGCAAAGGAAATCATGAGCCAGAGTGGTTCACATGTTAGATATGAACACTTGCCTTTGGTCTGAAAAGGGCTCAGATATTTTGTTTCTTTTTCTGGCTCTCTGTAGCATTTTTAACAAATCATTCCAGAAGGGCAAAAAGTGAGTAGCCAGCATTTTTCTTTTTTCCCAGAAGGCAATCTGTACTAGGTTTAAAAGGGAAGCCACTCTCCAGGAGGGGAATAAGTTATAAGGGAAGTTCTACCCACAAGAAGGGAGGGGGAATAAGTTTCACCATCTTTGGACAAGGACTCCAAGCACAGTGGTGATTGACAGGTCAGCCTGACTTCTTCACCACTGTCACTTGATGTGCATACATTTTCTCCCTGATGCAACATACTTGTTAGCAAAAATTGTTTTGTTTTTGTCTAGTAACTCCCTTGATTAGCACAATGCCTATCTATCACATATAAAATTGTCTTTAAAAACAAAATGCTTAAAATGCCTATGCTTTTTAACTATGAGATTCCATTGCTAGGCACATACTCCAGAGGCTAAAGACAGAAATAAAGGTACCAGTCAGAAATAAAGATGTCACATATTTCCCAAAATTCGGAGTGAAGTGCGTTTTTGTGAAAGCAAAAGCTGGAAACAAAGAAAGCTGATGCTTATTGATTGGAGAATAGTGCAAACAATGTCTGGTACATGAATGTCATGGTATACTAACTATTCTTTCATGAGAAACAATGAATATGAACGATTCGGAGAAGCATGGAAAAATATAACTAACACAAAATAAACAGAAAGAAGAAAACAATACACAGAATGATTCCAAAAATATAAATGGAAAAGACAGCAGAAGAAAACAGCACCATATAGTGGTGTGTCATCGTATTATGATCAAGCTAGGCCCCAGAGAGGGCTAAGAAAATGTATCTCCCTTTCTTCTCTGCAGAGGGGTGGAACATTGCATACATTGTCAAACTAAGCTCATGTACTGGTCAGTTTGACTCACCTGCTTTTTTTCTTGCTTTTTTATTCTTTGTTAGACATACCTCAATGAATAGGGAGGGGCGAGGGATGTATTTAGATGTATGTGTTATAATATTTTTTTCATATGTTTACTCTTTCTATTCCCACTGCCACAGACCTTGCCTTGACCCTCATTATATCACACTTGGACTACAATAATAGTCTCTTAACAAGTCTCCTTGTTTCCAGAATTTCTCATTTCATATTCTCATCTTTTATGTGCTACTACAGTAAGTCGAGGCCCTCCATATTTCTTCTTTTTCTCTTCTGTAAAAAGTAGGCTTCTCACTGCTCCATAAATGCCCCCACCTTCCTGCTTCCATGTCTTTGTCTAAGCCATTATCCATGTTGGGACGCCCTCCTTTCCATTTTTTTCCTTTTGAAATCATCCATTCAGTGACAATACCAAATACCTCTTCTTCCATGAAAACTTCCCTAATTCCCTTAGTTAGGAATTAACTTGCCTGCTTTGTCGTTTTGTGCCTTTCTTAGGCATTATTTTGCATTTTCTTCTATGTTAGTTATTTACATATCTGTCTCACCAATTATCAGCTTCAGTAAAGCAGCAGGATTTGGGGGTCAAATTTGGCATCCCAGGCTAAAATTTTTGAGGACATGGACTGAATTGCTCTTAATTTGTCTTGGAGAAGGCTGGGTCTTACCTTGGTGAGGACTTGAACTGAGCAGGGTTCCTACTTCCAAGAGAACCTCCCCCAACTTGAATCTAGGGTACAAGAGAGTCAAGAATACCACGCAGTGGTGTAAGTTTGACACCAAGTACCACTGAACCAAAATCAAGAGCTAGGAAAACATGTCAGACCACTGGAAAACCAGAGGCAAAAGGTGGTCTCAAAAGCAGAAGGACATTCCAAACTGGAAATCTCAACATGGTGAATAACATGGAAGAAGTAAGAGTTCTAGTTCTTCAGTCCAATTCTAAATATATTGAATTCCTACTATGTGCAAAGCAATGTGCTATATATCTGTTGGGAATACAAAGACAAGAGAGGAAATGGTCTCTGACCCCAAGGTATTTACATTTTACAAGTGGACAAAGAAACCGTTTCAATTTGATATACTCATCAGTCTCAAAGGCGCAAGATGTTTTTAAGACTGGAAGGTACATACAGGGTCAGGCCCTGCAATCCAGCCTCTCCAAATTCCCTTTGACTGGAGACCTACCAGTCTTAACTTCTTTAGAATCTATTTAACAGCAGAAAGAATCTAATTTTCCTTCATGTCTTCCTCAGAGTTTAACACAGAACTTTGTACATAGTAGGCATTCAATAAATATTTTTAATACAAATTTTTAAAAATTGAATTCATAGTTTGGGGTTTTCTTTCATTTTTTGCAATAATGAAGGACATGAAGTGAATGCAAATGAGAATAAGAGTGGGTTGAAGCTGACTGGGCTGTTAAAATGGTTATTGATGTTCAAATGAGGTTGTTTGGAAAAGTCAACAGGCATTGATAAAGACAGTGAATATGATACCTTTCAAGGGCAAAAAACAAAAATGTAGCCTTTTTCAGCCTTTGCAATTAAATCAGAAGGTCTGTCATTTACATTTTCTGGGTTCTAGTTTTATTTTTTAAAATGATAAGAAATCAAGTGGGCCTATGGCATTAATTTCGTAAATAAAGTTCTAAGGCATACCTTAGGTCACTACAGATTTAGCCTAATGTCCCAAAACCATTAATAGTATTAATAGCATCAGATAACATTTTGGTTTTCAATTTACTACACTCAGGTATCTAAACGGATATCTTCAACAAATGTTAATCCCATTATATATTCTTTAGCACAAAGAGATAAAATACTACATAATATAACCCAAAGCTCTGGGTTTCCATTTGAGATCCACAGCACAGTGCAATAACTAATTATAATGATAGTTCCTTATCACATAGAAAAAGCATAAATTATGTTCAATATACTATACTCTGTTTAATAAGGCCGGGAAGCACAGTACATATTTCAGAGATATCATATTTCACCATATAGTCATCATACCATGGTTTTCTGTTCTTGTGATTTTTTTTCCAGTCCAAAAGTTGATTTGTAAACTTTTATTGTACCATCATCACGTGGTATAATTCTGTTTGTCACACCACTTAAACCATAAATATAGCAGCAATGTATTCACCAGTGGCATATAGATACACTCATCTCTTGTGCATTGCAAGCCACAAGTCTAGAATTCTCAGCTCATGCACATTGTCAGTATATTTCCAAAATCTGACTGGGGCAGGCAAAGCTGCCATCAGTAATGATACGCTGAGACTTGTGTCTTCCTAATTTTAACATACATTCATGAGTATTCCATACATTCTAATCTTGCACTAAAGACAATTCAGTAATAAATTATTTTTAAGTAACATCAGCACAATTTTTCATAATTACACATAATAATTGTACCCACTTTTTTGCAAAAATGTTGGCATAAAATGTGCGATAATTATTTGGCAAAATGTGGTTTGAAATTTAGTTGTGTGAAGAATACACAATTACATGTGTGCCTCACTATTCACAAGAACTAACTTATGTGTTCATTTTTTTATTTATAAAGTAATACTTTATTTTATTGTTTCATTTTCCTGAAATTATCATGGCATTATTCATTATAATGGATTCACTGGCACCCCTTTCCATATACAATCATAAATCACAGGTTAAATGATCCTGCCACAGACTGTGGACTGGCACTTGTGTTTCTTTTGATGAATGCCACTCCACACATGAACCATATTAAGAATATGCTATAACTTCCTCTGGTTAAGAGGTCACAAACGACAACAACCTCTGAGCTGATGGAAATATCTTTGGGTTATTATTTGTGGAGAATTTCTGTGAAACAGAGGAGAAGTCATTCATTCATGCATAGAGGAAAACTTACATGTCCAATCAGAGACAACACTGGACCTACATTTCAAGCTTTTCCCAACAACGTAGTCCTACCAGATGTGAAGGGGAAAAGGAAGACGGACCCCTCCCCAAATAACCAATCACTAGCTTGTATTCTCAGTCAATCCTGTGTGCCATTTTCAGTCAACAATAGCCTTCTGCAATTTTTTTAAAGGGGTCAATTGGCAGCTTTCCTTCTGTGGAAGACAATGAAATCACAGCCTTTTAAATTGTGATAACAGTTTAAAACATAGTGAGTGCCTCAGCCTCAGATCATTACTTGTCAAGAAGATGGTGGGCTGTGGTTATCTGTTCATAAGGCCTCCCAGTCCACAGAACCTCAAATCAGAAATCTTCACCTGCACACAGGGCAGCTGTACCTCAGACAATCTAAGTCTCCACTTCCTCTGTTGGTTCTGATCAGTTACCAGAGAGGCTATGAGCTAGTATGAGAGATTTCAGAGTGTGAAAACCAGAGTATAGTACAACCTGTTCAAGGTGGGGAATAAGGGTGCTACCTCGAGAACAACTCCAGTCTTAATCTTAATATTGATCCCAAATAACCAGAGGTTTAAAAAGAATATTTTTTCCCTCTAAGTTTTGAGGGATTGTTAAAGAGAGTCTAAAGTGAAGAATGATGAAACTCATTCCCTAAGAATGTCAGAGAAGAGGCAAATAGGTGGAGCAATGAATAGAGCATGGGCCCTGAAGTCAGGAGGACCTGAGTTCAAATTCAACCTCAGGCACTCAACACTTACTAGCTGTGTGACCTTGGGGAAATCACTTAATCCCAATTGCCCTGACCTCCCCCCTTCAAAAAGACAACAACAACAATAAAAAAGAACGTCAGAGGGTAAAAATCATTCCCTCAGAATCTCAAATAGGAAAGGTACTATGGCTTATTGTTTAAAACGAATTCACTAAATGGAAGTCTATATCTTTTTTTTTTTTTTTGCTTCTTGGAGGTCAGTTAGAGTTAAGCGACTTGCCCAAAGTCACACGGCTAGTAAGTGTGTCAAGTGTCTGAGGCCGGATTTGAACTCAGGTCCTCCTGACTCCAGGGCCAGTGCTCTATTCACTGCGCCACCTAGCCGCCCCCAGTTTATATCTTTTTGATGTTGTAAAAAAGGGTAGAATCCCTCTTCTGCTTTCTGTATGGCCTTGAGAAGGTCATTTAACATCTCTCGACCTCATCTTTCTCTCCTGCAAAATGAGAGGGTTGTAGTAGAATACCTCTAAGGTCCTTTCCAAGTCTAAACTTAGGCTCTTATGTTACTAACTACAGCATGGGTTAATAGCAACCTTGAACGATATTATCATAACCTACAGTGTTTGGGGGACATTATCATAAGATAAGCAATATACACGTGTGTCATTTTAAATAGTGAAATATCAAGGCAACAATTCAATAAACCCCCAAATAA
>JAQQSW010019977.1:0-10940 GCA_028646575.1 Pseudocheirus occidentalis
GCAGCAGCAGCAGCAGCAGCAGCAGCAGCAGCAGCAGCAGCAGCAGCGGGAGGGGGGGAGGGGCGACACCTGCACTGCCGGAGGGGAACCGGTGCCGGGGGCTTGGTGTCACTTGGGACTGGCCTTCCCTCCCCCCTCGTGGGGGCGGGGCCTCGGTGCTCCCTCTCCCCCTCCCTCTGACCACCCTCCTTCCTTCCTCTCCGGAGATCGCACCTCCCCAAAAAAAAACTTCTTGGGGAGTAACCTCTTCTCCTAGTTACTCCTCCCGTCACCCCTTTTCCTCTCCTCTCCCCCCCCGCCTTTCCTCCCTCCTTTTTCCCACCTCGTTCTTGCTCCTGTCTTTCCATCCTCTGTCCTTTTCCTCCTCCCCTCCCCCCGCCCCATCTTTCCTTCCCCTTATGGGGTGGAGTGGAGGGGCATTGTTTCTTCCCCCCCTCTCTTGAAATCTGCCTTAGTGTGTACGTGATGTGGGTTGGGGGTTCCATTTTCTCCTCTATCCTAGTTACACCCGTCTCCCACTCGGCTTCCTATCACCTAGGTTGGGACCGATTGTCTCTTCCCACGTTTTCCCCTCCCCTCCCCTCCATGACCCTGTCCCGCCTCACTCCTGGACTAGGATTGGGGGAGGAGACGGGGGAGGAGACGAAGGCGGAGCTTCCCAGTTACTTTTCTTCTCCTCCTCCGGGTGGGTTGGAAGTGCTTTCGAGGTGAGGTGAGTGTGGTTTGGTAAACTAATGCGGGGATAGAGACAAACGAGACCCCAGACTAAAACGCCCCCAGATCCCGCAGATTTCTAGGGTTCCACGCATTCGTATCAAGCAGCAATCCCCAGCAGTTTTCGTATTCGAGGAAATTTTTCTTTCCTCGTGGTACTTTTGAGAGGTCTTGAGTTTAAAATTTGTCGATGAGGTAGTTGTGAATTTTTTGTTTGGGGGGGGGATAGCTGTATTATCTCAAATTAGATTCTGTATCACTTTGCATTTCATTTTGTCAGGTGGTTTGCATTTTCAGTGAGGCATTATTAATGCACGCTGCTCTAAAGAATTTATATTAGTAACAGCTTCTTTTGTTTTAAGTCTTTATTACTTGAAAGTTGAGGCCTTTATTAGTTTTCTCAGCCGCTAATTTTGTTCATTTTCTAGTGTATTGGATTTTAAAGTATTTTCCATGTTTATTTAAAAAGGAAGTTAGAGTTTTCTTTGTATTTGTACTGTCAAGACCTGGACATGATGTTTGGAAGTGAAATGCCTTCCCTTCTCATTTTAGTTTGTAATGGGATTTTTGAATGCTAGAAGTAAGAGAGACATAGGGTTTTTTATTTTGCCAAAGGTATGGGGGAAAAAAAATAATATTCTACAGTTTTGGGGTAATTATTGGGTATAGTAACTTTCTTTTTCTGTGTATTCCACGGTTATTAAAATAAAAAATGATTTAATGGCAGGTACAATCATGTCACTTGTTTTGAATTTATAACTAATTTTCCTGAGTTCACAAGCATTGTTAGTGAAATGAATGGGAATAAAGTTTTTTAAAGTTGGAGATTTATTTTGTGGGTTTTAGGTGATCTCATTATTTCAGTGACTTTTGGATCCTACTTTAGCCTAAGTAAAACCACTTGTAAAGTAAAGACCAGTTGTAAATATATGCTATTTTACTTACTTAATCAACATTAGTTGACTACACAAATGTAGTCATTTTTATAGTTGGTGGTTTCATCCTTTAGGGCATGTTAATAACATTTTATTAGAGAGTTACTTCTTGGTAAGCCAGGTTTAAGGGATGACATGTAGGTAATGTATATGTTAAAAAAGAGTCAGACTGAGTATTAAAAAAAAACCCCAAAACTAAAGAACTATCCAGGGCAATTAGGTGACGCAGTGGATGGAGCACTGGACTTGAAAGTCAGGAAGACCTGAGTTCAAATACAGTCTCAGGCACTTACTGTCTGTGTGACCCTGGGCAAGTCACTTAACCTGGTTTTGCCTGTGTCCTCGTCTGTAAAATGAACCTGAGAAGGAAATGGCAAATCATTCCAGCATCTTTGCCAAAAAAACCCCTGAATGTGGTCCAAAGAGTTGTTCATGACTAAACTACAGCAGAGAACCATCCATTCCACAGTTTTTGTCAGGCCAAAACATCAGGAGAAACCCTACCTTTTGTTGAATTAAACCATGATACAATGCTTAACTAAAGAGAACTATCTTAACTTGATAGGGAATCAGTACTGACCATGGTTTAACCATTGAGTTGTGCTGGGACAATCATTCTGGGACAATCATTCTGGAACAGCCATTTAATTTTTTGTGGTTCTATTTTTTCATCTTTAAAATAGGTAGAAGAGTTGCTACCATTGTGCAGTGCCTATCTCAAGGGTAGTTGTGAGGATAAATTAGGTCGTGCTTTGGACTTCTTAGAGCAAGGTACAGTGAGAATTATGAGATATTATCCTCATCTTGGGATCCTAAATTTTGAGCTGGAAGGGACCTTAGAAGTCATCTAGTCTGTTTTCATTTTACAGTTGAGGAAATTGGGACCCAGTAGGATTAAGGGACCTGCCCCAGCTCTCAAAGGTATTAAAGCCTAAGATTGGAACTTGAATTCTAGACCCTTGACTCCAAATCTACCATTCTTCTCTTGTATTAGGTTGCCTTATGTTGTCATGTTTAATTATACAACAGTGGTCAACTTACCCAGAAGATAGCTAATAATAATAACTAGCATTTATATAAAGCTTTAAGGTTTGCAAAGTTTTTGAAAATTTTGTCTCATTTTATCTTTGTAGCCACACTGGGTGCAGTTGTTATCTCTCTTTAGCTGATGAATAAACTGAGGCAGACAGGTTAAGTTAGACCCTTGCCCAGTGTCATACAGCTAGTAAGTTTGCAAAGCCAATCAACGTCAGGTTTTCTTGACTCCAGGTCCAGTGTTCTTTCCACCTCCTAGCTCCATGGCATTCTTCATTATCCAGTTTTGTTTCATTCAGCTTTACATATCAGTGCTCAGTTTTATTTTTGGAATCTAAAGTTCATGTTCAACTCTTTTTTAAAAAGCCTTTAAAGATGTGTTAACACACAGTATCATTGTGGAATAAATGGTGTATGATTAGAAACGGCAGGAAGTTTGTTAACTTGAAGAAATTAATGAAATTTATGCACCTATTTACTTCTTGGGAATGGTTGCTTAATATATCTATTGTATGAAATGTGAGCATATCAGGGTATAGGAAAATTTAATTTGATCATTGTATATTAGTTGTTACTTGTTAGTCATGATGTATTTTAAACTTTTTTTAAAGACAAAATCAGAGTTTGAAAGAGCTTTGATAAATCCAGATTTTCAGCCAAGTGTTTGTTGGTCGGTATAAAATCTTTGTATAGATATTCAGAAGATATGAATTAACTATATGTTTGTTATATAGGTCTGTTTCTAAGTGATATGTTAGAACTTCCTTGTAAAATAACAAAAGTTTTTCAGGCTAAACATGTTTTTAGTAACATATCTTCTCTTACAGGAGATTTACCAGGAGTGGAATTAATTACATATGAGCATTGTTTTCTAGTCTGCTATCAAATTTCATGCACTAAGTGGTTATTTCCAAAGTTAAAATTATTGCTGAACATAGATTAATAGAAAGTTCGAACATGATTGTGACAATTTCTAGAATTGCTTTCAGGGATTTACATGTAGGAGTCCTTTCATAGAATTGGTATTTTCTAGAAAATTTATATTGACTGGATACCTAACCATATGTGATAGCTATTTAAAACTATGAAGGGAAGCATCTTAGGAGATTAATTTTACCATTTACATATTTTACTATTTTACCTCCCATTTTGGCATTGAATCATGTTGAATTTGATGAAAATAGTTGCAGGAGGAGGAAGTGTTTTGGTATTGTTGTTTAAAAATGGATTGAATATACTTTTTTTTAACTAAATATGGTGTAGGGTTGATGAATACATATGTTTGTGGGATCATGTGCATGCTGGTAGATTTTTAGAAGATGCTGCTGTGCTCCTTGGTTAGTTTTCTATGCCTTTTGATGCAGGAATGATTGCTCCTGATTGTCATGATGTTTGATTCAATGCGTATTTATTAAATGCCTACTATGTGCAAGGTAGTAGTAATGTGGTAGGCATTGGGGAGACAAAGATGAAAAGAAAAACCTTATTACATTGTACTGGAGAATATAGTAGTTAAACAGATAAAAGATAATTTCAGGAGGGAGAGAACACTAACATCTAGGGGGATCAGGAAGGGCTTACCTGTAGGAGATGGAAGCTGAATTGAGCTTTGAAGGAAGCTAGGGATTTTAAGAAGGAAGAGGGGAAGAAGGAGTGCTTTCTAGGTATGGGGAAGAGAGTCACGTTAAGCAAAGTCCCAGAGGAAATGGAATACCAAGTTTGATATCTGTCCACTGAGTCTGGGGCACAGAGGTCATGTTTTGAAACTTCAATAGTTATTATTAAGAAATAGAAGTTTGTTTTGGGTATATCTTGATGCTCTGCTGTTGCAGATGCTTTTCTAATGTTGTAGCTTCCTTTCCAGCATACTGAATATGTTATAGCTAATAGGAACAACGCTGATATAAGGTGCCTCTTAAATTAATTGGCAAATACCTCTTAATACTGGCATTGGTATCCTTAGGGATCATTTAGTCTCTCTTCCTTATCTTACTACCAGATATAATTCACAAGATGTAGAGATTATGAAATAAGCCTGGTGTATGTACTCTGAAGAAAAGAAAGAGGTTTGTATTTATTAACAGCGGAGACTGTTTTTGTAATGTTTAAAACCTCCTGGAATTTAAATTTAGCAACTTTTCAGAAGTAGTCACCTCATTTGAAAATTTAGTTTTGAAATTATTTTCCAGTGAAAAGAATTAAAGATATTATGGAAATTCTGTGGGAGGAATGCTCCCATATATAATTCAGAAATTTTTTAAAAGTATGGTACAAGGGGCGGCTAGGTGGCGCAGTGAATAAAGCACCGGCCCTGGAGTCAGGAGTACCTGAGTTCAAATCCGGCCTCAGACACTTAACACAAAAAAAAACTAGCCATGTGACCTTGGGCAAGTCACTTAACCCCAACTGCCCTCCAAAAAAAAAAAAAGCAAAAAAAAAAAGTATGGTACAGCACAGTATGATGATTGGAATATTGCTGTTCAGTTGAAAATTGGTTCTCTGGCAAGTAATAATTATATACCTGTCACTGATAAGGTTTGTACAAGTGGTTTCAAGAGACATCCTGGTTTTTCATTTTAACTTTGTTACCAGCTTACTTCTTTGACCATAACTCACCATGCTGTTCAATTGTATTTTCTCTGGACTATGAATGGCCAGATGTTTGACAAGAAACCAGGTGCCTTAAAAAACCAACAAATCAGTGTTGTTCTTGAAATATTTGTCCTATCATTTTATAACCATCCCTCCTTTTCTTCTCTTCCTGGGAAGAAAATAAGACTTAAGACTTTCTTAAGACTTAAGACTTAAGACTTTCAAGACTTGTCATATTTTTTTTTTTTGTTTGCTTTTTGGAAGGACAGGGCGATTGGGGTTAAGTGACTTGCCATATGTCACATGGCTAGTAACAAGTATCTGAGGTCCCATTTGAACTCAGATCCTCATGACTCCAGAGCAGGTGCTCTATTCACTAGGCCACTTAGCCACCCCCTTCCCCTTACTTTTCTGAACACTTTATCTTGTTTTCTGACTCCTTCTAAGTGTTTACTTTTATTGAAGATCTCTTCTGAATGAATGAGAACTGTTTGGAAGTTACTCTATAGTTCTGTGCTTCTTTGGTCTTTTCTTATTCTGAATTACTTTCTTCAGAAGATATTCCAATTTGAGAGAGATTTTGGTGGATTATCTCTTTTCACGTTTTCACTTTGTCAAAACTTTAACTCCTCTGTTCAGTCTGTTTATGCTTTTTCCTGGAAATTTTATTGACTTATCAATTGAAGTGAAGGAGCTGTATTGGCTATCTCTGCAGCCATATTTGACAGTCAGACTATACGGTACTTGACTACACTGTCTTTAGAACTTTGACTTGCATCTAGTATTCTTAAACATTTTTTGAATAGAGAGAGAGAGATAACTAGAGACTATTAATGCGAAGTATTTCTCCCAAATGGACTTGAAGTCCATCTTCCAACTGTGACACTAACTGTTTGATCTTAGGTTAATCTTTGAGTTTAATTATTCTTCTCTGTAAAATGAATGAGTAAAATATTTATTAATTGCTTATTATATGCAGAATGCTGGGGATACAAATAGAAAGTTAAGACTGTTTCCTATCTTTGGGATAATACTTGTGTCATCTAACTCATAGGATTGTGGTGAGGATTAAATAAGATATGCAAGTGAAGCAGTTATTAATCTTTGATTTAAAACTACTTTTGGGGCTTTTTTTTAGCTCTCTAATTAGAAACCTTATCACTTTTTGTGAGTTTTCCAAATATCTTGCTTAGGATTTCATGAATGCTTCCCTCTCTGTCGGTGGGTACCTGTTACTTGGACTCTTAGACTGAAAGCAATGTTTCAATTGTGAGATTGGCTCAAACCCTTCATTGCTTCCACAGTAACTATTCTGGATGGGAGCATTATAATGATTGTTGCTTTCCTGAATGCCATTGTTATGAGACCAGTAATGTTGTCTGCATTTATTTTTTATTGTATTTTTATTAGTTTCTGTTTCTCATTCCCTTATTTTCTAGATCACTTCTAAATCTGGTAGTGATGTTAATATTTTGTTTACACTACGATATGCTGTAAGTTGACCTTAGTTATGAGTTATCTATACTAGATTGAACCAAAAAAAAGTTCTAGCTCTGATCAAGGAATAATTTTGTTATACTCTTAGCTGTTAATTCTTCATTTTGTGAAAGGTTACCTTTTAAGAACTGAGTTTAATGAGTATAGATAAGTTTTTCTTCTTTCTTATAAAAATGTTAAAGAAAAATTGACAGTGAATATTAATCACTGTATTTTATTTTAGTAATAGTATTTTTTGAGTGAAAAGCAAATAAAACTTCATTTTTTCCAAATAACTCAAGTATTTAACATATACTGTCATTAATCTTTATAATATATAGATTAAATAGTTGGACAGTTATTCTACAAATATTCTTGCATCTCTGCACCAGTTCTCTTAAGTGGTTTATCTGTGATTTCAAAGATAAGTATTGTTTGAGTTAAGACTGAGCTCTTTATTTCCACTATAACCTTCTTTTCATTAGATTATGCTTTTTTTTTTTCTTAAATAGCACGATAGTTTCAAGAATCTGAAAAGACATTTTTGGACTTATAATACCTATGTGAATAAAAGGATAGAAATCACCTCATTTTATGGTTAGAGAATCTGTACATATATTATTATGATTCAACAAGTTCTCAGATTGCTGGTTGCAGGTCAGATGTGTGATTTGTTTAAACTTACAGAATTACCTAGCAGTCAGAAATAGAACCCAGGTTTTCTCATGCTAAGTATTGTTCAGTTGTATTGTGACTCTTGGTGACTCCTGTGGATCACAATGTCCATAGGTTTCTCTTGGCAAAGATAGTGAAGTGGTTTGCCATTTCTTTCTCCATTGGATTAAGGCAAACAGAGGTTAAATGACTTGCCCAGGGGTGTCACAGCTAGTAAGTGTCAGAGGCTAGATTTGAATTCAGGTGTTCTTGACTCTAGGCCTGGTGCTCTATCCACTGTGTCACCTAGCAGAATTGTAAACATATGAGGCAATATTTACTTAGATTCTTCCCTGTCATTAACTTCAGTCAAGAAGTAGTAAAATAAAGGTTAGTTTGTGAACAAAATCACCCTGATGATATCCATTTGGGGGAAAAGCTAACACATCTAGTGTACAAAGTTGTATTTGATTAGTTATTTGTATTCCATTCTTATAACACCAGTCAAAGTATTTTGGGGGATCAGTGGTGTAATCAGCTTTTATTTTTTTCCTCTCAACTCCACCATGGTGTTCAATGTCTATCTCCCTTTGCTCATCCCCATTGTGAGAATAAAAAGAATAAAAAATAGACAATTATCATAGACTATCCATTTATTTTGTTTTAGTATCTAAAGTACCTATGCCTCACTTTACTTTGTATGGTAGGTTCTCAAACATTTTTGATCTTTGGATTGCTTGGGCAAGGCAACAACAATAATAACAAAACTTCCTATCTAACCTGCTGGTACTCTCCTGTGCCAGGCCTGGGCCTTTTCGCACTTTGATACTTTTGTTCATAGGTTGATGTTATCCAGATTGACCTCTGCGATAACTTTGAGCACTGTTCCCACAGCTGTGTTCTTTGTTTTAGAGAAGGACTGAAGAAGCCCTGACCATCTATTCACCTTTACCTCCTACTTTTGGAATCTGGCCAGTTTTATGTCAGGGTTTTTTTTTTTTTTTTTAAATTTTCCTAGGTCCATAACAACAGCTGAGCCATCAATGTGAAGAGAAATAGGGAGGGAGAAAGAACAAAGATCTTGTTAGAGGTTTGCTTTCTTGTAGTCTCAGATGTGTAAGGCAGGGAGATTCAGAGGGTTTTTAGATATTTAACTGATCTTAACAGTAGCTACAATACATCAATCATACCTTTTTGTTGAAAATCAATAGATGTGTAATATCTGTGTAATATTTTTCTCAAAAGTCTCATGTAATCAAAACTTTGGATTGCTTTTATCATTTTAAAAAAATCATAGAATATTAGAACTGGAAGGAGCTTTAGCAATCAACTAGTCTAATCTTCTTATTTTAAAGTGAGAAAACTAAGACTCAAAGGGATGAACTATTTCTCAGGTTTTAAACTAGTTAAAGGCAGAACAGGGGTCTCCAGTCTAGTACTTTTTCCACTATACTTTAAATGGAGTTATCTAAATTGGTTGAAGTGTGGGTTAGATTGGTGGGAATCCTAACAAACACCTTCTCTACTCCTTCATCTGTTATTTTGGAGAAATGTTAATGTACTTATTTTGTTCTATGCTCATTTATTATATTTGTGCTTCCATAGGCCAAGCCATGACTTCAGGATCAGTGCACGTGGATTCCAAAGCTGAGCTCACTACCTTATTAGAGCAGTGGGAGAAGGAACATGGCAGCGGGCAAGACATGGTCCCTATCCTCACCAGGTAAGCCCTTGTAGGCTTCTTTAGTAATTTAAAGACTCAAAAGTTTTGGTATTAGACTTGATTTAAGAATGTTTAAAAATTTAAATATTCTGGCTATTAATAATTGAAATATATTTTAAGTTGGAGTTCTAGTAGTATCACATGGTAATTATATAAATAGTAGTTGGAGTGTATATATATGTGTGTGTGTATATATATATATATATATATATATACACATATACATATACACACACACACACACATGTACATACATACACTACGTTTTCATTTAAATTATTTCAAGGCATTCTTTTCAGAGAGATTGAAAAGTAGAGGTCAAGCCAGAGAAACTTGTCAGCTGAATGTTTCACGAATGGAATCACTGAAGCATAGGGAACTATAATAAGGCTGTTTTCATGGCAAAGCAATAAAGGGAAGACTCATTGTTTAAACATTGAATAAACAATATGTAAGGGATAAAGAGGAAGGTAATTCTAAATAATAGTTTAATAATAAAAGTGGTGAGCAGAAATGCTTCCCTCTCCTGCTTCATCACTTATGAAGTACTTTACTTCCAACTTCCCTTGATATTTATCAGTTGCAAAGGAGAATGGAGAGCTGTTTGGTGTAGGATATTTTAAGGGTAGCAAAAAGGAATATGTCTAAAGAGAATATTGTGGGAATGATGAGTAGATTACAGATTTTAGCTGTAAAAGAATGGACATTGAGAAGTAGGCATGATGTTTAGACCATTAATGCAGTCAGCTGATTGGCATATGCTTTGAGCACCTACTATGTGTTCAACTCTATGCTGTGTGCTGTATACAAAAGAAGTGTAAACCAAATGTTTCCCTCAGGAAGTTGACAACATATTTGGTAATACAAGATTGTAAGAGTCAGTGAATAAGACAGTAGGTAATTAAGTGTTAAAACTATGTTACTGATTATAAGTGGTACTGAAGTTAAGAAGGAGAACTTAATTAGTCAAGTAAGAGTCATATCATTTCCCTGGGTCTCCTTTTTGATATCTGAAAAATGAGAGGATTGAATTAGATCTTTAAGATCTTTCCTAGCTCTTAAAATTCTGCGACTGGAGGAATCTAGAAGCAACATATTATTAAAATGGTCCATATTTATTTAGTGCTTAGTGTTTACGAAATTTTTCCCAGCAGCCCTGTGAGGTAAGTTGGGTAAGTATGTCTTATCTTTATCTTCAGGTGAGGATATTGGTTCATTAGAGGGGAAGTAATACACATACTAATAGTTGTCAGAAATGCAATTTTAACTAAAGTCTTCTGACTTGATTTACATCTAGGACTTTTTTCATTATACCATACTGATTTTCTAGTAGTCAGGGAAGACTTTTTGTGGAAGATGGTCTTGAGATGTGACTTGCATAGGCTTGAGTTTAGGGAGAAGGGGATATGCCATGTCAGAGGAAATAAAGACAGTAGCATAAAGGTGGGAATGAACGTGGTTTGTTTATGGGGTAACTAGAGATTGACTGAGCTGTAGCAAAAATTACATTGCAGAATAGTAGGAAATAATATTGCATCAGTAGAGTTGGATGTTTTTAAAGGAGGACCTTGAAAGCCAAGTAGAGGACTTTAGAATTGGTGTAGTAGAGTCATTGAAGGATTTTGAGCTTGTTATGATGAAGGGTAGTGTTTATTTATTTTTTGTGTATGTGGTTTTTTTGTTTTTTGCTTTTTGGAGGGGGGAGGGCAGGGCAGTTGGGGTTAAGTGACTTGCCCAAGGTCACATGGCTGCTAAGTGTTAAGTGTCTGAGGTCATATTTGAACTCAGGTCTTCCTGACTCCAGGGCTGGT